>JAQFYM010000264.1:0-86923 GCA_034694785.1 Agrenia bidenticulata
TGATGTATATGTAATTCGAAGTTAGTTTGATTTGAATATGTATGTGTAATAGGCGATTGTCTTAAAGTTAAGTTACCACATATTGATTGGTGTAATAACCTTCTCCTATTTTGTATTGGTTGTGTAATGCTGAGCTGCATATATTACATAGGGTAGTCAAAATAACGTTATTACATTTAAGGGCTTGGCGTGTTATGAATTTTTATTATCCTGTTCCAGTTACAAAAGTATTTATTTCAGAGTATTATTGTTCTCATCTCCTCAGTGTGTTTCATTAGTCTACACTACTACTCGACTATTGACTGTGTTTTCCCGTAGAGTAATAATTTCCAAAAGCAGGAAATCGTCCTTACCTGGTGTTTTATACTATCTCTAATTATCCAAAGTAGTTATTATAGTTTGATTTTGTGATGTGGTGATATGTGAGTTAAATCTTCGTTTATTCCATTACTATTGCTGCTGAGTCAATTTCTCTGATAAATCTAACTTCTCTCTCACCAACCGCAGCTTAGAATAGGATTAAATTCTAATGCTAACCATGAGCTCAAAACATCCTGAGTCTGATACTGTAAGTCTGATCAATACTCAATCATTTATAACGCTGTAATATTAAGGCTTCTTCTACAAAGCTTTTCATTATTAAAATTAAATAGAAAATCCGTGAGACATGGAAAATTAAAATTGATTTTACCTGTCGTAGTCTCAAGTAAAATCAAAGTCTGAAATAACATCCATCTTAGTTTCCATGGAGGAAAATAGCGATCAAATTATTGAGAGCTCGATTTTTTTTATCGTCATTCATTATGAAACGTCAAAATTCTTAATTTATCTCTTCTGAACAATCTAAACTCTTCATTTTTCATTTGCTTAGGATAGGTTAATTTGATTTTGAGATTAGGGAAAGTGTAGGATTGAAAATACATTAAAAAATTTATAGTGAACTTAAGCTGAAAAGTTTTGTGCTCATTAATTGGGTTTAGGATGAAAGTGGTAATGGCAATAGTAATTTATACCAATTCTACGCATTGAAAGTTTTTTTTATAAAGAAACGTGTGGCGTAATTTTGTAATGTAGTAAAGTTTGCGGTTTCATATTTTTGATTGTTACTTTCCCTATTTAGAACTAGTTGTTTAAATGTTAATAATTGACTTGAAATAATGTTGAATTGTATGTGATAATGTAGGAAGGTAGCTGCGACAGTTCTTCGACAGGACTGGCCACTACGACGGCCTCACTGGCCTCAGTCGTACCGTTGAATTTGAATCCACCTAAGCCCCCACCAAGGGGCAAAGGAAAATCGAGATCACGGAGATCAGATTGGGAGATTTTGGAAGGCCTGAAAGAGGGGCAGACCTATGATCGAGTTCCTAAAAAGTTCGAGGGATTTATTCTCAAGAAACGGAAGTGGCCTTTAAAAGGTTATCATAAGGTTGGGTAATTTTTATTGATGATTTCATGCGAGCTTTGAATGTAGATTGTGTAAATTAATTGAATGGATTGTAATTTTACAGAGGTACTTTGTCCTGGAGAAAGGTGTTATTGTGTATGGAAAAAGCGGATGGGACATAGGTCGGGGCAAGATCCATGGCAGCTTAGACACAGGAATGTCTGTCATAACAACGAAGCCCCGGGAGGGCAGAATCGATATTGATGCCGAGGATTGTATATACCATCTGAAGGTATACATATAAAATGCAACCGATGGTAGCAACCGAAAGTTCAATATGCATTGAATGTCTATAATAAAATGTAACGTTTACTTCTTTATTTATGAACAGGTAAAACCAAAGGAAGTTTACATGGAATGGCTTGAGCAGTTAAAACAGCACAGACTGTATCGACAACATGTACTCTCATTTAAAGATCTGTCCTCACCGACTGCCGAAGAGCCCTCTTCTCCTTTGTCTCCTTCCGGTGATGGGAAAGATATTGATAAAGAGCTTAGCTTAGTTGAAAAGGACCTGAGCCATCTTCAAGGCATAATGGATACAATTCAGCAGCCCAATCATAAAATAAAAGATGAAGACAATAAACTTCGAGATTTCCTTATTCTTGCGAAAGAAGGTACTAATAACCATCGAAATCGCTTTCCTGTTGTTAATTGAATGCACTTTAATTCACGTAAAGTTATAAGATTTTATTTAAATCTGATAATTCTCAAATTAAAAAATTATACCTGTTCGTGAATTCACATAGTATGATGTAAAACTCTTAATCAAGTATTTGATTTAAATCTAGTTATGGTTAGTTTACATCACGTTCGGGGGATGCTGCGGAACATGGGAAACAATATATCGTTGAGAGAATTCGATGGAGGAGCGACAACATTGAAGCATGCTCTCAATCAATCATTGCAACAAAACGCAGAACTCAAATCTCGATTAGCACGAATTCATAGAGATTCTTCTATGGATATGTCAAGCTTTCCAGTTGCTGCAACTTCAGATACTGTACAGTGATACTTTCCGTACTTATAATTTCTAAACTAATGCAACGTAAATATGCATGTTTTTATACTTTAAAGATCAAATCGTACAGTAGCTCTATGTCCAATTCCGAATACTACGATGCAATGGACACCAATATTCAGGAAGATAGAACTTCTTCTGATGAAGAAAGCTTCTCATCCGAAGGAGAAGGGGAAGCTGATTCTATCAATAGTGAAAATTCAGAGCCATCTAAATTCGGTTCGTAATTTCCTATTACCAGTGTTACCTGAACAAGCTTATAGTTTCAAAGCCAAGCCCATATCTTAAAGTTTTTATCGTTTTGTCCAAACATGAAAATGGACGGAAGGAGAGAGAGGGGGGGTCACTGAAAGTCTGTACAAAGCTCAGGCCTCTCCTTTTCTAGTTTCCATGTCCATAAACCACATGTTAAAAGTTTAGCATGGAGCTTGTGAGTTAATAAGATCCTCCGTAAGAGTTCAGTGGTCATATATGATCTCTCCCCCCCCCAACCCTACGCCTCCATTCTCTTGTGTGACTTTAGTTAAGCGTAGACTTTTTTTTAAGCAGTACTTTTATTTTGCTTTGCTCTGTTTTGTCGTTTTGTAGACATTGCCGCTGTTACAGATATTGCATCTTCCGCATCCAGTAGCAGTAATGGACCTTCTGATTTTCCAGTGCCTATAGTTCGAGAAGAACGACGAAGTAAGTTGCCAACTCCAGCCCCGACCGGTAGCGAAGTTCCATCTCTTTGGGGAATCCTTAGGAAAAACATTGGAAAGGATTTGTCTCGTATTTCAATGCCAGTTGCGTTGAACGAACCCCTCGGTGTTTTGCAGAGAATGTGTGAAGAATTGGAATACAGCGAGTTGCTAGATGCAGCAAGTATGAAGATCGAATGTTTTTTTTACATGTAAACGTAACTTTATCAATTTACATCATCCATTTTTTCCTCAAAGATAAAGATAGTGATCCCGTGGAACGAATGGCACTCATAGCCGCTTTTGCTGTATCTGGATACGCAACTGCATTCTACAGAACTCACAAGCCTTTTAATCCACTACACGGAGAAACTTATGAATGTGTCAGAGAAGACAAAGGTTTTCGTTTTTTAAGCGAGCAGGTAAGAATTGGGACGAATAAAATAGCAAGGGGGTAATTCATAATAATAAGTTCAACATCAGTTGTATCTTATGCCCATTTTCCTTCAGGTCTCTCACCATCCTCCTGTAAGTGCGTGCCACGCCGAAGGCCGTGGTTGGATGTTTTGGGCAGAAATTCAGTTGAAAACAAAATTCTGGGGGAAGTCTATGGAAATTCAGCCGTTAGGAGAGAATCACATCGTATTTCCAAAATGGGGAGATCATTACTCCTATAATAAAGCAACTACTTGTGTCCACAACGTATTTTCTCCCGGAAATCGATGGGTTGATCTATACGGCGAAGTTTCCATTGTTAGTGGTTCTCTAACTTGCAATTTGACATTCGTTAAGGTAAATATCAATAATCAAATTAACCAAATACGGGAAAAGATGGATGAATGCAAAAATTATGCACTCAATAAATACTATGTATTAGGTCTCGTACTGGTCTACAAAAAAGTGTGAAGTGTTTGGTACTATCGTAAATACGGACGGAGCAACTCTTCGAAATCTTTATGGATATTGGAATGAGGCGTTTTACTTGGGACAGCCTCCTTCTGCAAGATGTATTTGGAGAATGGGTAGGGAAGATCAAGATTATTGTGTGTATCATTTCTTTCAATGTCTTCTTTATTGTTTAATTCACAATTCTATACTATGCACAGCAAATATGCCAGACGATTATGCAAGATATTACGGATTGACAAGATTTGCGATAGAATTGAACGAGCTTACTCCAGCATTAAAAGAAAAACTTCCTATCACGGACACACGGTATAATAATCAGTTATTCCATTCTATGGACAATAGACACATCGGCTGTGTATGCAATTATTAAATTGTAGGTTTCGACCTGATCAGAGGCTATTGGAAGAGGGTAACTTAGGCGAAGCAGAAGCAATGAAACTACAAGTTGAACAGAAACAACGAGATCGCCGTAAGAAAAGAGAGGAAGAAAATGATCCTTTGATTCCGTCATGGTTTCAGTAAGTATTCATCTATCCCTCTCTTGCGTTAATTTTAATAGTTTCTAGGATTGATACTGATGTTTTAAAAGGAAATCGACAAGTAACAGTAGAACTGGAGATGAGCAATGGGAGTTTAATGGAAACTATTGGGAGATGAGAAAGAACGGGTTCAAGAACGTGAATGCGGAATCACTATGGTAGACGAAATCATGTACCTGGATGGATATTAGGTATTAATGGGAAATCTAAATAGGCTTCTTTAACAGTATCCACATGATCATCAGATTTTGAAGGATGTAAAATTCAGCTATTGTGTCTTGTGTGAACCATTCAGAGATTAAGGTATTATTGATTGTTGGCATAGGTGTTGAACAAATAATACACGAATGCATTGCAATGTGATTCCTTTAAAAAGTGCCTATAAAATGTCTAAAATGAAAAGTAAACTGTCAACCAGGCCTTGTTAAGTATGAAACGTATGAAATGAGTTGTAAAAATGAATTTACATCTCTTGCTTGTCTTTATTAGTGGATTTTACTTATTTAATATATTATATATTGTATGAATAGAAATTATATGACTACGTCAATAAACAACTGGATGACAGATCAAACTAACGTTTTCTTATACAAATCGAGAAGCAATTGACAATACTTTCGTGTAATCTGCACCCTTTGCTATTGTTTTCTCCTTTAAAATTTTCCTAAGAAGCATAGGAACTGGGACTTGAATCCTCGTCCCGAGTGGTGTTCCATTGTCATCTATGAAAACTATATTGTTGCTGTCACTGCGGGGAATGCCGTGCTTTTGATGTCTTTTCACTCCGACCACGATCGCTTTCTTCATTTCTCCTTTTATTGTGCAGAGCACCTTGTCGCCTGAATTTATAAAATATAGATATATTTCGCATTGATTTTAATTAATAATAAAATTACGTGAAAGTGGGTGAAAGTTAGGAAGTGATTTTTTATCGTTGAGAAAACTTACCAATAGTTGCAATTCCAGTTTTGTTATAAACGTGGATAACTTTCGGGGGCCTTCCCTCAGCCATCGCCTGCATTCCAATAGGACTGTTGTCCACACATCGAACCCGAGCTAATTTCCTTAATTCGAATAGCGAGTTCGTGTTATGAATCTGCCTTATTGAAGAGTGAGTGGGACCAAAATGTGCGTTTCGACTCAGAAACTTGGAGAGAACCAGGAAGGCCATTGAAGAAAATTATTCTGTTTTTTGTTCCGTTAGGGGATACTCATTTACAAAATGATTGGAAACTGGTGGAAATGAGATAGATTTCGAAAAAAGTATTAAAATTAAAATCACACTATGTAAATGTAAATACCGATGAGAATTGAGAATCCCCGGCTGTTTGCTCATGTGACTCTCTTATGGATCTCATCTTCCCTTCTTTTTGGATCGTACATTAGTGCAGTGCAGAGCCTGGCCATCTTCTCCGGTAATTTCGTGCAAGAAAAGATCTGTGAGGAATTCTTGATTTTCTCTATTTCGAAAGAAACTATCTGAAAATGTTGCTCGGACGAATTGTGTTGAGATCTTCGACCTCTGCCCAGGTTCTCAAACGGGGCTTTGCTGCTGCTGCTGGCAGTGGGGGAAACGAAATGGCATTTACCTTTGCTGCACCTTATCAGGTACGTGTGGAAGTTTGGACCTTAATAGTTTTAGTTAAATGTTATCGGAAATATATTTATATGCTCTATAATTAAAGAAATGTTATTCTCGATTTAAAATATATAAAGTTAGTAAGATTTATGGACAATTTTGATGGCAGTAGTAAAATCAAGTATAATGTATTTAGAGGTGAAAGTCTGCTTTCACCGTGAGCCGAGGGTGTTTGAGAACCAATTGGGAATATTAATTAATATTAATGTAATTATGAGAAACGTTAAATATAATAGATTATTAAGAATTAATAAGCAACAAACAATCTTGGGTGAACCGTTTTTCGGCAAATTATATTTTGTGTTTTTAATTTACAGGTTTACTATAACAAAGCAGTTGTAAAACAGATAGACGTTCCATCCTTCTCGGGGGCATTTGGTATTCTTCCTAATCACGTCCCTACCTTGGCCGTTTTGAAACCGGGAGTCCTATCTGTTGTTGAGAACGATAATTCTATTAAAAAATTCTTCGTCTCATCTGGTTCTATCACAGTCAATGATGACTCCTCGGGTAAGCTTTTTTATCTTGTGGTAATTTGTCTATAATTAAAGTTGGATTCGAATCCGAAGATAAGGTTTGATTGTATTAATGAAATGTTTATTTCAATTCATTCACATAGTTCAAATCTTAGCCGAAGAAGCTGTACCACTCGACATGATTGACGCGTCAGCTGCCCAACAGGAATTATCAGCAGCCCAAGCCAATATTTTAAAAGCTTCGGGAGAAAAGGACAAAGCTTCTGCTCAGATCGCTTTAGAAGTCGCGGAAGCTTTAGTTGCTGCTACGAAGTAAATAAATAGTGTCAGTCATTAATTGAAATCTGTAAATTCCTAAGTCCAAAATTAAATTGTGTATAGCACCATGTCATAGTCGAGATAGTAAAATACACTAACTACTATCCAGATCATAATTCTGTACGTCTATTCCGTGAATTGGTTCGAAATCGGGGGAAATAAACGACTGCAGTGTAAATATTGTGTCAAAGGGTCTGCAATACGTACGCTATTTGATAGATTGTGTTCAAAGTTCAGTTTTAAATAGTATAATTGGCATATTTGCATATATATTCGTGAAACAAAGTTTAGGACCACAGAACTGCTACGAAACCAATTCCCAATTCTTCCTCTTCCAGTCTGCTGAGTTTCCATAGCACCTCAGTCCCCAAACAAATCCTACCCTATCTCAAAAGAATATAAAAAAACCTTGAGTATTTTCGGCAAGATTTTAGCGCATAAATGTTTTGTATACTTGGCAATACTTCATTAAACAGACGTGGGTGAATTAAACTAAAGTTCAGTAGGGCTTCCAAAATAGCAACATGTCAAATGGTCCGAAACCGGAGGAAATAGATCAATTACTCGATAATATTGAAGAACGATATCTAAACAGCCCAGCGGCCAGACATTTAGCCCAGACTAGTCCAAAAGATTGTCCATGTACGACAAAACAACCAACCAACTGGGAAGAAGTCGATGAAATGTTAAAAGACTTTAAATTTGAAGACAGCAATCCGTTCGGGAAATCTAGAAATAAGCCTTGGTCCCGACAGGCTATAGAAACAAAATCTAGTGAAAGTGGTGATGATCAAAATCTTAAAAAATGTTTCTCCATTTACCTAGCTGGAAGTTATGAAGGCATGGGATACTGCTTTTGTGGTGGAGAAAAGTAATTAATTTTTTTTTATAAATAATTTCTTCTCAGCATTTTACGTAGCACAAATGAATTAACTTATTTGATTTTATGATTCCAGGCCTTGCGACAAACTTAAATGTTTACGCTGCGACTTTTCAGTAGTTTATTTTGATAACTTTGCATGGCACTCATCCACTGACTACCTTTTTCTGCGAAATAATATGCCAGATTTCGATAAGCTGGCTGTAAAGCTTCAACGCAAGAAGGGCACCCGAGCATACGCTTGCCAATGTGAAAGCCTATCAATTTGTAAAATGACTAACATATCGTCGCAACCCCAAGTTCGATGGATTTGTGGAAAACACAAGATCTCACAAGTTCTTTAGCAATCTCTACTTTCATCAGTTTCATCATCATCCAACATGCTAAAACAATTCATCCTTCATCTTATTTAGCTCGAGTTACGATTTATTCAACGAGGTTTAGCAGGCTATCAAGAAACAAATAAAGGACAAATAAATGTTAAAAACAAAAAGTTATAACCCGTTGTTAAAAAGTTTGGAATTGATTCATGTATTTTACTTTTAGCATTTTAGCCATAGAATTAGAAATATAATTTACAGATTTTTTATCATACATTTCTAATGCTTTCTAATATATTATTATTATTTATTACTACCTCCTACCTATTTAAATTGTTTTTATTTTCAGTCTAAAAAAACATCACCAAGTTTCATTTGTAAAAGTCCTCTGCCACTTCCGAGTATTGTTGAGGTTTTAAAGCTAAAATCTACTAGAGTCGACGAGGGATTCATTTGCATAGAAGGTACTTATTGAGCTTGATGTCACGATCATATCAAAACTCTCAAAATCATCTAACGCTTTGTTGTTTCTCTGTGCGTAGTGCATGTTGCAGTTAGTAATGCGTGTTTGTGTAGTATCCTACCTATCATGATTTTATACTCGTAGTTACTCGTGCTTTACTCGCAGTTTATACTTGAAAACTTTTGCTGGAATTTTTTCCTTCTTTTTGAGCCTTGGGGCAGAGAAGCCAATGAGAGAGTGAAGCGCTAAAAACATTTCATTTTATAAGGAGAAAGCTTCCACTCAAGACACGAGAGACGAACGTTTATTTTAGGCCACAACAAATCTTTACCAAATCTCCCGGATATTAGGTACACTAGGTTGGATATATCTTGCACGTTCTTCCTCTGAAAACCTTGCAAATAAAATGATAGTCCAAGGTATATTTATTCATTTGATTCCTGTTTTAAAAAAATCAATTAGTCAGTTGACATCTATTCGTATTGTTTGACAATAACAGTTTGTAGCTTCCAGTTACAACGAGCAGCACAGGAATTCACAGGATTGGAGTGTAGAAAGTAGAAGGACATAGGAGGCAAATAAATATACCAATGATAACACGGGACATAAACATTGCATGACTCAATCTTCAATCTAGATTTCGTGATCAACTAGTTGGATTTTTTTGGGAGAAACTAAACTGAACAAAACTGAGGAGAGAACTAAAGGTAACATTTATTTATCATAATTTAAGTTAGTAGTCAATTGCTTCCAGTTCATTAATAGCTATCACTGAATTCAAATGGTTAGAGTACGGTTGCTGGCCCAAGCAAAAGTACTCTAACCATTCAAATTATGAATTAGCCAAGTGTGTTGATTGCTAATTTGTATAAAAAATATGCAACACAAGGGGAAAATTTGTTAAAGTTTTGTTGCACATTTTAACACCTACACTTTGGCCTATCCGTCTGTCCAAACCGAATTATACCATTTTGTTGGATTTTGTGATAAATATTTATGTGGAACCTTAAAGTGTAAAGGCTGTAGTTTAACATGATATTTAAAAAATATCTGATCATGGATAAAGATACATAAACTTGAGGTTCAGGTTCAAGGTTAGGAAAGCGAAACTCAAACAAATTTTGCTAACGTCAAATAGTTCATCAAATTACTATATGACACTATGCATAAGTTGTAAGTGAAAGATATTCTGTTTTTAAATTTTAGACAAAACATACAATAAATTGAGCATTTTGGAAATGCCAGTAATAACTCATCACCTTATAAACATGAGGACAGTTCGGGTCGCTAAAGTGGCTGCTAAGCGTAAAATAAAAGAGGCTGAAAACCAGATGGATAAGGAGGAAGACCGTTCCTCAAGTTCAGGCCGATCGTCAGAGGAAGAGGGGGAAAATTGCCAATCATCTTCCAGTTCTAGCGATTGCATACGAACTTATAGAAGAAGCAAGCGACCGAGAAAACTTAGCAGATCCTCCGATTCCGAAACTAATTATGAGGAAGAACAGAAACCAGATATTGAATGTTCTGAGAGTGAAAAGGAAAAGGAGGATGATGAATTCTATGTCGAGAGTGTACGAGATATGAAGATAAAAAAAGGCAAAAAATTCTTCTTCGTCAAATGGCTTGGATGGCCAGAGTAAGTCAATTATGATTCAATGACCATTATAAGTTATAAGATTAGCGTTTCAATTTGATGTCTTTAAATGAATGAGTAAAATAAAGTTTTTAACCAGATTTAAATGAACTTTTTATGTAATAATGACTCGGGATTTAATTGTTTAGAAGTGCAAACTCTTGGGAGCCGGAGGAAAACATGACGGGTTCTAATCGTCTGATTATGGATTTCATCAACAAAAAAGAAACTGATCGTGCATGCACAACGAAGGATTTAAACAGAGTAAGCTTTTGTGACTTAACTATCAGTTTTGTTTTAAGTTTTTCATTTATAAAATCCTCAACTTTCATAAGTCACATTACATTTTATTTTTAATTTATTTATTACTTGCAGAAAATTATAAATTCTACTGATAACCTAAGTAAGGCAAAGAATCTCAAAACAGACAAACCAGCTGGGGAAAAAAAGTCAATTACTCGTGGAAATAGTTGTAGCAGTATCACCGGTAACAATCCTTCCGGTGTTACATTTGTCTTCCGAATATGGGTAGATGAGCAACAACAAGTCCAGCTATTGTGCATAGATTTAGCTCATAAAGTATTGGAGGAAGAATATTATGTAAGCAGGATTAATTCAATCGCAAAATTATCTGTATCTGAATTGTTTTTCTCCATGTAAAAGTTTATTCAAGATATGATTATTTTTTTGATTTTAGAAAGTCGTCCTCACAGAGGACTTGCAAGGAAAGGATCCTAAATGGTTCTATGGTGCTACTGTGGGGGTGGATGGATCCAAATATTGTTTAGTCCAATTTGAAGGCAGCGAAGTTATTGACGTAGTACCTCCAGTAAACCTGATAAACCAGTTCCCTTATGCAAAAAAATTTTATGAGCACATGGAAGTTGTCGATTAATATAGTTGTTTTCAACATAGATTGTAGAAACGAAATTAGGATCATTCAGATCATTCTACATTTCTATTTATCGATTGTTTGATTAGACGATGTTCGAATTAAAAAATATATCTCTTTCTTTCTGTCATAAATTACTTAAGTCTAGCTCTAAAGCATGTCTAAAAATTAATTAATTTTGTGTAGATTAAGAGTTTAGTCATTCACATCATAATTGGAGCAGATCTTCTGATGTGCAAAGTAACTACAATATAGATTTATATACCTACAATTAGATTATTAGAAGCTAATTCATTTATCATAATTTGATTAGGCAGATAGCCATTTTAAGTACTCGATACTTGAGTCCTACAAACCGATCTTAATCGGTTAACCTGTATAAGGACTGCTGACTGTTGGTATTGTTACTATACTTTTCCCGTATGTATGAATTTAAAGACATTCCAAGTCATTTATAATTTCTTACGCCTTTTTTCGAATAAAAGGAATGCTAATTATGAAATTGTGTGCTTGGAGTAATTCTAAAAAAATTATTGGAGGCATTTATCTGGGTGTGCAGTGCATAGGCTCATGGCGGCTCTTTGACGAAAACTAAAAAATTCCGAAATGAAACTTTGAAAATGTTCAATATTTCTCATGGTTCAAACCGATTTCGAATACTCTAAGTCTCTATTTCAAGGCCGCATGCATCGTTTATTTTCGAAATTTACCAAATAACTTTAACTTAAAGTGATATAAGATAAATGAATTTGATTCTCTGATCACAATACCCCGCATCTTCTGTATACTCTGTTTACAATAACTTTTCAGTATTGAGTATATCCCCCCCCGGCAAGCAGAACTGAGAAGACGTGAACAAGTTTTATCATTTTAATTCATGACAGGACACACGCTGGAGAAAGAAAAGTAACTATATAAATACAGCACGTTCTTCAAAACTATAATAAGGCTTTGGATTTCGTGAGCACAAGATTAAATGTCAAGCTGTTATTTTTATTTAAAACGAACAAGTTCTAGTTGGTGGGCTGTAGCAAATAAGTTAGCAATCTCCCCGGTGAAAGTTTGGACAAGAAACTTTCAAAAGAGTTCTATGATGGCCAATTCCAAATGGGATTATGTTAAAAAATTTGAAATTACAGACACTTTTCTTCCAAATTGTTGGGCGGTTGCAAGAATAGACGGGAGAGGTTAGATTTATTGAATTACAAATTATGGTTTTTTATACGGATGATGGAAAATTTTGAAGTCAACAATTAATTGTGAATTGTTGAGTTAGCTGTTGTAAAATAAATTAGACATGATGGTTATTAAACTATTATTGACAATTCTTTACAGGGTTCCACAAATTAGCTAAAAAGCACAACTGGGACAGACCAAATGACCTTCGAGGGATAAGTTTGATGAACCATGCTGCAAAAATAGTGATGCAAGAGTTTAACGACATTATTCTGAGCTATGGACAAAGCGACGAGTACTCGTTTATTTTTCGTCGCGAAGCAGAGGTAAGTATATTAATAATTTAATAATATTAATATCGTAATTTGAAAGATGTGTATACACCTAAACCTAATTAAATCTGTATGGTAATTTAGATATTTGAAAGGAGGGAGTCTAAAATAATAACAACACTCGTTTCAAAATTCTCTGCAGCATTTGTATTCCACTGGGCTGACTATTTCCCAGACGAAAAATTGCAATACCCTCCGTCTTTTGATGGAAGAATTATCCTTTATCCAACGGACCAAAATCTTAGAGATTATCTTTGTTGGAGACAAGCAGATTGTCACATAAATAATTTGTACAACACCACGTTCTGGGCATTAGTGCTCAAGGGAAATCTTTCAAATTCTGATGTAGGTTCATGTTGAATTATTTATTTCAAAATGTATACATATAACATGAAACTATTGCAATCAAATATATCGCACACAGGCTCAGAAAAAGTTATCGGGAACACTGTCGGGGGACAAAAACGAAATTCTCTTCTCACAATTTGAAATCAACTACAATAACGAACCAGAAATATTTAAGAAAGGTACAACTTTTCTTCAGAAAGCAAGGCCGTGTAAAATTCCTAGAAACGCTCATCTGAAAACCAAGGATATCGATATGATGGACTCGTTATCATTAAAAACAGGAGAGGGAAAAGATTTGAGACAAGACAATATTCTGGAACTCCAGTGTGATATCATAGGGAATCAATTTTGGGAAGATTATCCTCATATTCTTAACCCATTAAAGAATAATAAATCATAAAAATTATAATATCTTCATTCCTTAATTCAATCTTTAAGCAAGAAATGCTTTTCATCTAATTTCCCTTGTCATTCTAGACATTCAGATGTTTTTGAACGAGAAAGATAAACAACTAATCAAGCAAGGACATTCGATATCGCCATTCACTTCTAATGCCCTGAATATCCTTTCTGTTTAAAAATTGCATTTAATTTAAAGAGATTAGGATTTGTCTCATTAGCACTTGATCTGAAGATTTTAAGGGGTTTCGAAACTTTTACAATTAGGTGTTACAAGTACTTACAAACTTACAACCTATATTGCATGGCGTTATACAATACATGATTGGGAATTAGTTACTTCTCTTACTACCACTACGGTACGTAAGATGGCAAAAAAAACTTGAGTCAGAGTGTGCCTCTCTAGGAGGTGATGATGATGATGATGTGATGAGTGTATTTCTCTTGGGCCGGGTTTCATTTCACTGCTTCGGCACTTGCCTTCAGTTTTGTTCTGGGAGTGCTGAACCAATGTTTATCTACTAAGGAAAGTCAATTGCTCATTGACAGTTAGTTTATTGGAACAACTCCATATTTTATCTTTAATTATCATTATTTATTATAACATAACATTTGTGGTCCGTGCGGAAAGACCAGTTATAATAATTCAAAGGTCGACCAAACACTGTCGACTTGCAATTCACAAATAGATTAGGAATTTTTCCCCGGAGAACTCCGAGGAGGTAATTGAGATTGAAAGAGGCGAAAAAAATGACAGGAAGACTTCCGGCATGTGTCATCGATGTGGGGACTGGGTAAGTATTATAAGAGATCAAGATTAAGATGATAGTGTGTTGTGTACCTTTTTCTAATTTAAGAATATATATTTTCCCAAAGGTATACGAAATTGGGGTACTCAGGGAACAGGGAACCACAATTCATCTTCCCCTCAGCGATAGCGATCAAGGAATCTGCGAAAGTTGGGGATCAGAATAGCCGAAGATTGGCTAAGGGGGTAGAAGATTTGGATTTCTTCATCGGGGATGAGGCTTTTGAAAATCCAGGATATGCTGTCAAAGTAATTTTCAAATTCCAAATGGATGCCTAGTTAGTTTTCTTAGCTGACATATTTTAATAGAATTAATTTAACTCATATTCCATGTAATTTTGTAGTATCCTGTGAGACACGGACTGGTTGAAGACTGGGATTTGATGGAGAAATTTTTTGAGCAATGTATTTTCAAGTATCTTCGAGCAGAACCTGAAGATCACTACTTTCTCCTTACGGAGCCGCCCCTTAACACTCCAGAAAATCGGGAGTACACTGCGGGTTCGGATATTAAAAATATCAATCTTGAAGCATAGTTTATAAGATAAAACTAACAATACTAAACATTTGAATGTTCGTTTTCACACAGAGATCATGTTTGAATCCTTCAACGTTCCTGGGCTTTATATTGCTGTACAAGCTGTTCTAGCCTTGGCTGCTTCTTGGACATCTCGTCCAATGGCGGAACGAACTTTGACCGGAGTTGTAATTGACAGTGGTGATGGAGTCACTCATGTTATCCCAGTCGTAAGTTTATATTGAAATATTGGAAATCTAATAATCAAAACCATGTTTAAACTTATCGTGTGGGATTTAGGCTGAAGGTTATGTGATTGGAAGCTGTATTAAACACATTCCTATCGCTGGCAGAAACATAACTTACTTCATCCAGTCATTACTACGAGAACGAGAAGTTGGAATTCCTCCAGAGCAATCTTTAGAAACTGCAAAAGCAATCAAGGAGCGATACTCATATATCTGCCCAGATATCGCAAAAGAGTTCGCTAAGTATGATAGTGACCCTGCCAAGTGGATTAAAAAATACGAAGGCATGAATTCGGTGACAAAACAGCCATTTTCAGTTGATGTAGGGTATGAAAGATTCATGGGACCTGAAATTTTCTTCCACCCAGAGGTAATTATTGTCTAGATAAATTGGAATTATACAGAGTTGTACTTATTTGTAATTTTTACTATTTATTCATTTTGTCATATTGTATGAAACAGTTTGCAAATCCAGACTTTGTTACACCTATTTCCGAAATCGTGGATAACGTGATCCAAAGTTGCCCAATCGACGTTAGACGTCCGCTCTACCAAAGCGTTGTTTTGTCTGGAGGCTCTACAATGTTCAGAGATTTCGGACGAAGACTTCAACGAGACATAAAGCGATTAGTAGATGGTCGGCTGAGACTTAGTGAAAATCTCAGTGGAGGCAGAATAAAGGTATGACACTCCGAATGATCATTTATGTTTCCATTTTTGAATCTTAACAGTATGTATTACTATCATTACAGCCAAAGGCAATGGAAGTTCAAGTAATTTCGCATAACATGCAACGATACGCAGTATGGTTTGGAGGGAGTATGCTGGCGTCAACGGTTAGTCCTACTACTTCTTTGCAATTACCATTAAAGTTTTAACACCCATCATCTTGCTTATTGCAATTTCATTAATTTTGATACTATTTACAGCCGGAGTTTTACCAAGTGTGTCACACCAAAGCGGCCTATGAAGAATATGGTCCCAGTATTTGTCGGCACAACCCAGTGTTCGGAAATATGACGTAGTTAGTTCAATTGTGTCTGTATGATGCTCAAATATTGTAATATTTAGCCTTTACGTAAACTTGTCAATTTCTTGATTTTCCAGACATTATTCTGTATTAATTACTGCAATCTTTGCTTGAATACTGAAATGAAAGTATTATGTGTGTATAGTCTTTACAATTTCGAGCAACATTTGTATGTTTATCAAATGTGGTGTGATGAGTTTTATTGTGCTTTAGTTTCGCTGAATATGAAAAGGAATATTCTCGATCCTTGGAAAAGTCTGAAACTCAAAACTGCGGAAGGTATTTTCCCTGTCCTTCTTGTTGGTTTTCTGTATGCTAATAATTACAATTAAAATCGAGATTTCTTTCTATGTAAGTACTGGATGTTGATTGTAAACGTTAGATTTCTATTTAAGTTACCGTTTGATTTATACCTACATTCATGTAAATTTGTAATGATCTTTATTAAAGATTTCCTAATAAAATACTTATATCATTCTGATATCATATCATACTTTCTATTGCACAAGGATCTTTTAATATATGAAGTTCAGCAACATCATTCCTGCAGATATAATTAAGGGGAACCATCAGTCATCCTCATGATCTTCGTATTAAAAGTTCGGAAGGTTATATTTTTTTGGCGAATGTAGAAATAAAATGTCAATATTTAAAAAAAAATTTAATAACAACAGTAAGTATATGCGAGGGATGCCGAATTTTCAGAATTCAGTAATCAGAATAATTGACACACTTTCAGAATGAATGAGTTCCCTTAAAACTGTTTACTTTCAAACATTACATGCCTTGCTTGGTTATACATAATTTTGAATGCTGGATATCCGTTACTACATCTAAATTGGCGTAGGTTGTTAGTCATATTTTAAAATTAGTTGCATCACAATCAAACTTTTTAAATTTCACAATCATTTTCTATTTTTAAAATCTGTTCTCATTTCAGAAATGACTATAATCACGGCTAACCTCGTCCGACTAAACGCACGCAATAACTTATATAAAATACAATGGCACTTTTGTCACCAATCAATAAAAATATGTGATTATGTGGCGTTTTTAAAATTAGCAACACAGAAGAATGGAGAGTTATAATGTTAAAATTACTGTTGAAGCTTTAAACTACATTTTATAAAACCTAACGCTAAAACAGACGGGCATCATAGGATGCTACGTTAAAAACCGCGTCTCATTTAACGGATTGTTTCCTATACAGCATGATCTACTTATATAAAGTTCCATCCGGAAGGTACACGACATCACAAAATATTTCAAGAACGTAGTGCTTGTACAACGGTCTTTAGGAATGGCATAATTCAGGGATAATTCATAAATAAAACTATAAGTAAAAAGAGTCGAAATCCTTAAAAGCGTTAGTGAAGAATCAACATTACAATCCCAAAGGATGCCTCACCAGCTTGTTCACTATAAAATATAATATTAAAGTTAGAAACAACTAAGAGAAGACGTAATATGACATAACCATAATATGACCCCAAAGTCAATGTTTAAACATAAAACAATTACTAATTAGATTATGCCTCACATATTATGCTCGAATTGCACCCTGAAGGCGTATTTTCTGTCCGCTGAATACTACAAATCAATTACAAGCCATTCGCTCATCTCGTTGACAAGAAAGCTCCTAAAACACCATAAATTATTTCCAACTGGAAATGTTTAGCACCCTACAGTTTAGTTTGCGAATTCGTAACATCCCCTTCATCAATCTTCTCTAAAGTAAATTTCCCCGAGTATGAAGGTGACGATGAAAGGGCGACTTCAGGGCCATGATGACCCGAATTATTCTCGGTTTTCATTTCATCCTCAACGAGGTCTTTCTCAGTCTCTTCAGCAACTTCTGGAATGGGCGTAGCAAGGAATGTCGACCCTCGCCTTCCAACTCCTAGGGACGACATATCTGATGTCTCTGATCCTACCATTCCTCCACCACTACCATCGGAGCCTATCGAATGTCTTGGAGAATCCATTCTAGCTTGTTGTAAGCTTTGCAATGATCCTCTTCGGGATCCTGGAGTTGAGCTTATGCTATCACGCTTGAAAATCCCCAATACACTTGGCATTTTCGGCTGTCCGCCAATACCACCTAATGAAGAAATAAAATCCTCCGTTTAAAGCGTATGTTTTGAATTCTAAAGGATGAATCGGTTTAATAGATTAAATAAAAGCGATCTCACCCAAGAAGGTGTGCGTTGGTGAATTATAAGCCAAATATTCTTTGTTTGTCGACCACGCAGGAAATTCATTCTGTTTTACAGGAAATGCATCAGCACCATATTCATCATCCCGATTCCAAGGCAAAATGCTTTCCATCGCGCTTGGGGACAAGTTTCCTATTAATTAACATAAAATACTTGAAACTTAAGATAACAAAGCAGGTACGGAGTACAAATCGATTATGCACAAAATCCAAACTTACCATCCTCCTCCCTTGTCATTCTTCTAGCCGGGGACACCCCTGTTCAAAAAGAAATTATTATTATGATCCGTGACTTGCATGAAATAGTTCATTCTTCAAATGGGACAATAGGTTAATTCCCATTTCCATAACTATTTATATAATTTATCCGTCACTGTCCATATTTACAGTTTCATGCAAGGGGTGTTTTTTTCCCTTATCAAAACCCCAAAATGTCGTACATTATAATTTATATGTTTAGATTTCCAAGTTTTTAAACCCGTAAGGTTTTCCTCTGGCCCATATTAGTTTTAAATCTTTCAGTCCAATCAGTTTTGGTAATATTTTCAGCTTATGAATATTATTAGGTTCACTTCAGCTTTAGTTAGCACCGAAACAGAAACCATATTTAATTAATATAAAAATAATAATTGTCATAATACATGCCGTGTATAAATGTTGAATTTTTTGTATATAGCTTATGATTATAGTCCCAGTCTCATTAAGCGTTATCAAAAATATTTCACCGGATGCAAAACCAAACAGCCATATCAAAATTATCATGTGGTTAGTAATCAAAAAGTCAACTAAAGGGATTAATAGTTTTCCTCAAGCCTTTAAATTCTGTGTAAACCATATAAATCCCGTAGTTTAAAAGTCCCTTGTTAAAAAACAGCATTATCCCTCAAACCAAAAGATAGAAATGATCAAGTTTACGGAATCGATTGGCAATTTTTGGACTAAGGTCTCTTCTCCAGGGGAAAGTCAATTCAGCGATACTAGGGCTATCATCATAATCAGAAAGCTTAGAGTGGCGACGGGAGTGTCTATGAATGGGATGGGCAGTATGCGGATACTCTCTTTCCATATACGATTTCACACTACTACAGCTAGACTGGGACCAGCGTCTCTCATTCCAATCTTGCTTGTGAAAATCACCTGCTGCAATTTCGTAGGGAAATTAAGTTTTTAAATTAGCGATCGTTAAAGAATCCAAATGTTTCTCGTTCTTCCATACATGCTTAAGAACACCCCTGCGAATGCGATAGATATTAGATTTAATACGCTGTAATACACACTTCAATCCTCTAATAATAGCTAGATTAGGTGGCACATTAATTAGAAATAGTATTCGCGGAAAATAGATGGAAAGACGACCTTTTTATAATTCCAGATGGACGAGTGCAAATATAAATCAGATTTAACTTACTGGATCCACCCCCGGCAATAAAATAGATCCCGACATCTCCTTGTCTATCCTCGCTGTTTCCTCTTCTCTGAACTCTTTCATCAGCCATACTGAAGGTTGGATTATCATACTCTGATTAATAGGTAAACAGTATATGAATTAAGGGAGTCCTCGTCACAAATTCAATAAAAAATCCATCTTATTCTATGAATGGGAAGAAAGAGTTTGTTTTTAGCATACCTTCTCCAAATGTTATTCGACCATTTGAAATTAGGCCACTTCCATCCTGGAATATTAATAATAATGATGTACTGTATGAAAAACTTTTGGTATTTTTCACTAGATTTAAAAAAAAATATTCTAAAGATTTTTAAAAAATAACTAAGTTGTACCTTATTCACCACTCCTGGACGGCGAACTTTGTTGATTTTCTGAGCCTTGTCACTAACCATCTTCTTGAAATTCATTTGAGTTTTATAATTGACTTGCTGATTCGATTCTGTAGCGAGATCTTTTTCGTTGACAGTGTGTCGACTGTAACTTAGCCGTCGATGCTAGATTTTAATACCACGTTTTAGAAGCCGCATTCGAAATAAATTTTCATGCCATTGTTTATTCTACAAATGAATGTAAACATACCCTCCTGTAAGGCTTGTATAGTTCTGCAGAAAGAAGATGATGTATTTTTGCATCAGACATATCTTTCCTTGAAAGATTGTACTCTAGTTCTTGTAAATCCAGATTCCATGTACTGTCATCCGTTGGCAGATTGCCCGAGCTATCAATGAAATTCATGGAATGATGTAAATATAAAGCTGAATTGGGTTTTAAAAAGGAGAATATAGATTTAACTAAACAACTTACCTTCCCTGCAAGTTGTTGGAGCTGTTCATATTTCTGATTAGAGCAGCCATTGACTCTGGACTAAGTTTGTTTGAACTGAGCCCGTTATTTGCTGCAGGATTTCTTTTCATCATATCCATTGCATCTCTCATCGTTAGTTTAGAATATGTTTCCAATATTTTAGGTTCGGCACCTTTCAAATCTCGAATCAAGCAAGGCCGTATGTACTGATTGTCGAATTGCTTGAATCTATTTGAGTTTAAAAAACAAGCATTACACAAAAAATTGGGAGACACGGATCGTTTGAAATTATACAACTCTGACGCATCAATAGTCTTGTAAGTAAATGGGAACTAACTTGTCTCTAAGGTTATAATGTCCAACCTGTCCCACAAGACTTTCCAGCACTGCCATAGTATGATCCATCAACTGAAAAATAAGCAGGTTTTTTAAGCATTCAAAGTTTTATAGTGAGACTAGACAGCTAATTATTTAGTGCTGTGAAATTTACCCTTTCATGAATCCTTTCGTTCATAGTAGGCTTTCTTTTTTCAGCCTTCTTCACTTTGAGCCATTCTACCAGGGGTTTTATTGTTATTCCCTGGAAGTTGTTAGACAAGTTTTAGTTTATGAATTCATAAATTTGGTCATGTCATGAGAAATTAGAGAGGATATGGAAATAAAAGCTCCGTTCCAATTAAACCAGATTGAATCGAATATGACAGATTACTAATAGGATTGAATTTAAGCTTCTTGTAGATTGACACTAACATATGAAAGAGGGACTCACTTGAACGAAAACAGTAAAGTAAATGACAGTAATTGTTGTCGTGATGAACATCCGCCTCAATTTGTCATTACAGTTCACAGCATCTTGCTCGATCAATAAGACCAATGCGAATGCCACTGCCCCTCGTAAACCTCCATAAGATATGACGAACTGATCCACTCTACCTAATTTGTGCAATCGGAAGCGATTCGCTAGCGCTGAGAGCCCAAGTGTGCCTAATTTAAAAGACGTGCTATTAATCGTTTCGGTACATTATGACTCGTCGTTAAGTTCAACAATACAATTCTACTAATCCTAAATGGACTTACCCATGACTCTGTATACTGTACAAAATATAATTGTCGCGGCGATGAATCCAGAATTCCATTCATGATTATCATGAATTGTGGAGACTCCAAGAAACATGAATATAATTGTCTCCGCAGAACTGCTCAGCATCTTCATCGCATACTTCACAGTGGTGTGAGACTTGTGAGATATGTTCGCCTCTACGTAATTCTTCATCGTGATTCCGCAGAAAGTGACGCTGTAAAATAGGTGGGGTACATTTTTTTTAAACATTTCATCCATAAGCTCGAAGGCTTACATAAAATTGTCTACCTATGCACGTTTCTTATTGTAATAAGATACTATCCAGTAAAAATAGGTTATTTTAATGTGCATTATAGTCTTTAGTCACGCTTACTAAGTTTTACATAGATGGACGAGCTTTTTTTAAGTGAAACTCCAGATCATAGATCCTGAATAATATAACTAAGCAAAGTAAAGTAAGATTTTTTCAGGATGAATATTCTAGAATTTAATTGTGCACACTCTTCAACCCGTGACATATTACTGGGGAAAATTTTTCGCACAAGTACAGCCTTGAATTATAAAAGGCCTTAAAAGGGTTTAAAGTAGAAACTTACGCTAAAATTCCAGACATGTGGAAAGTTTCAGCACACAAGTAGGCTAGATATGCCATAACGAAAATGAATATCGGCTCAATCACGCGAACATGGTTGGTGAATCTTGTAACAAATCCGGTTAAGAATCCCCAGATAACTCCAATGGCTGTGCCACCAAGCGCGACGACTGGAAATGATGCAACCCCTTTGACCATTTCGACGGCGGTAACCTTATCTGGTCCCATTTTAGCATAGTCTTCAAACATGTGGTAGAGTACCTACATAATGCATATATCAACGTATTAATTATTAGAAATAACTACCTAAGCAATTAGTTCACTTTTGGGGTCATTGTGGGCAACTATTTTTGAATATATCAATGCTGCTCAATGCTTCAAGATGCTAATGTGCATAATGATAAGGAGAGATAAAATATGCATGGTGTTAATGATGGCTTTTTATTGAAAATACTTAAATACGATAAAAAAATTGTCCTAGCCTGACAGGTTTTCACGAATTCAGGGATTGTATCAATTTTGTGTTCGCAAAACAAGAGAATAAAAAGCAGCTATAATATGCATTGCATAATAGTATTTACTTTAACTTCAAGAATCGATTTTAAAAAGGTGGCTGAGGATTATGGTCAATTCAATTGTGAAAATAAGCAATTAAGATCATTTTTACAATTAAATTTGATGCTCCATCAGCAAACATCAGAAAACTAGTTTAATTTTTACTATTTTGTATCATAGATTGAAAACTAACTGGACATTCAAGCCAAGTATGCATCTTAAATAAAAATTAATTGAAACAATTAATTTTTCGTAGCGGTGGTATTTTCATCAAAAGCTTAAAAAAGTTCCAGTATACCGCGGACTTCCACAATAACCTAGCTAAAAGTATTTTCAACAATAAATCCCTAATTAATTTACAAAATAGAAAGATATGAAAGGCTCAAGTCACGACTCAAGTCAATTCCAAGGAAGGTCAGAATGCTAGCAATCAACATCTATCAACTTATAAATAAGTACATGCATTTAGAATTAATTATAATGTTGACCCTTCAACAAGTTCAGCTCGAAATTAATTAATGTAAACATTTGTTATGCAATCATAAAAAACAATTGAATTGAAGATGTGCCAAAAATCCACAGCAGACCCCTTTACTAGCTTTTTCTAGCTAATGTTTAGCTGAAACTGAGTTTGCTACTCAACTGTTGCGGGTATGAAAGTCTGCAAACTCTTAAAATTGTAGATATAAATTCATGAAATTTGTCCAGCCCTATGGGAGTAAAATGAATCGCTATTAAATCCTTAACTCAAGGATTTCTACAATAAGATGTGCATCGTCATTCATATGACTCGTAGATTATCTAGATTTAATGGAGTGCAAAGGGGGAAAGTAAACAAGTCATATTTATTTTAAACAATATGTTACTTACCACAGTGACAGCATCGTTAAGTAATGATTCTCCGAAAACCACAATATAAAGTACTTCATTGACATGGATTTCTTCGAACACTGCCAAAACAGCCACAGGATCTACAGCAGAGATTAAAGCACTGAACAACAATGTCTGCAAAAGTGGAAGTTCGATTCCGAAGCCGATCCAAGTTCCAATTCCCCACAGCGAAAGACCTAATATTTTTAATACAAATAAAAGGATTTAATTAATTTTTTCATCTTATATAATTATAAATCCATCAATCCATCAATCAATTACATCAACATATAATATAAATGGCTAACTAATTAGGGTAAATATTTACCCTCAAGTGAAAAGCTAAGTAAATATTCCTTGAGTTTTTCTAACTCGCAGAAGAAACTCGTCGGTCAACAGTTCACGCTAACCGCAAAGCCACACGACTAGAAATTAGAAACAGCATAAAATGCAAGAAAGTGCTCAAGCGAATGGATTTTTTCCTTTACTTTTGTTAGAAAATATTCGTGTGACCTTCCATGTAGGATTTGGAAGTTAAATATTGTGTAGCAGTTTACTAAGAATTAGCACTAGTGGCAATGTCACTGTGAGCATTATCGCTACAAAAGCGGTTTGCAAATTAACGTCATTGCCAATCTCAAATGCTAGCAGATAAACGTCACATAATCTCATATCGTCATTCCATTTCAATATCGTTGTCTTCGTCAGGTTGGGGTCGAGGTTGTACCTTTACAAAACAATACACTTCGTTTTAAATAGCAACTTACCAATAGTGAATGTATTCCACAGAGTTCCAACCACAGCCATGAGAAGAATCGTTCCTAAATTGTCAAAGAACAATCGGTTGGGCATGAAATACCCTGCATCCAAAATTATAGGTGGGAGCAAGTAATGGAAGAATGTCTTCGGTGTTAGAGGAGACACGTGAACACTGTTTGTATGAAACAGTAGTAATCCGATGACAACTCCCACCACGATTAGCAAACAAGATTCCGGAAAGATGTGACTCAGCCTCGGTGCCATGTGGAAACCTAGAGTTAAAAAAAATCTCATTTAATCATTGCATTTACATTCATTTTTATTCACTGTAAGATGTTAAGAAGAGTGTTTGTATTTGATCAAAAATAAGGCGATGCCGATGACTTGTTAGTGCTACTGATCGTTAAGAAAATACTAAACGCCGTTGGAGTCGGTTGGAGGTAGCAATATCAAAGCAATCAATGGGCTAGGAAATAAGGACACGAAAGAGAATATAAATCTTATAAACAGTGACATGATCGATTGAATTCCCTTGCCTACCTTGCCTTGTCATTCATGACTACACCTATGATAAGGTACACTTGATGAAATCGTTTTTTTGTTCAATCAAACCAAACCCATCAGCAGTAAAAGTATCTTAAGAGACAGTATTGTTTAAAACATATCTAAGGTTGGGCACTAGGGGCACTAGGGCATGGGAATCTTATTTCAATTTCTTGTAGACCTTTAATGAACAGACCCTGTAACCCTGTATATAAAAGCTTGCCAAATAATATTTGAAGAATTATATTCCTGGGATATAGTAGGAAATAGAATGTCAAAGTGGAATTTATATTAAGTTTACAGACGCTGAAAGCAAAATGAGACGAAAAGTACAGGTTTATGATGCAGACAAAACATTAGGTCAAGGCTGACTTGTAAGGTCATTTATGTAAGTGCTACCTCATGCCTAACCAAGTAGACACTTGTTCACACAGCTTTGGAGCGATATGTTTTTGTTTAGATTTGCATCTCATGTGTTTTGTCTATTGCAAAATTTGTGTCAGCTTTAAATGGAAACACGAATCATCATTTAATGGTTGTAAAACTTGAGCGTTTCGTTTTAATTATAAATACAAACATTAACGAGGTGCGGAGTAGATCGATATATATGCAAATTAGATTATCATTCCAACTACATAGCTTTTTAACCAAATGGGTATTTTTACTAGAAATCCAATCAAATAAAATTCCTGAAATAGTTGATCTTCAACTATTTGGACTTTGGAGTTAATTGTGAAATTGAAAGTTCCAAACAAGGAACTCTATTGGGGGTCACCCCGGGTTGACAATTCGTCGCTGACAAAACCAAATAATGTCTGCCCTACAGATTTACGTAAAAGGAATTAATAAATGCATTTAAAACATCCCTATTTCTCAGTTGCGTGTTTCTGCTCATATTTACTGGCATTTTCATTTAGTTCAACAGGACTTTTTTGTATTTGAAAACAATACAAGGGGCTTTCCAAAATGTTGTTTATGCTGTTGAAATGATTTCCTTGGTGTTTTCTCCAGAATTTTACAAAGCTATGTGTGTACTTTCATTAATAGATTTAATTCATGAGATTTGCATATATGCTGTTGGTGCACAACAAGGGTTGAATATAAATTGCACGGTTCGATTAAAAATTCATAGTGCGCAAGGGTTTACTAAGGGCCGCGATGAGATTGATGTGCACATCAGTTTAGGATATTGAAATGGAATGGAAGGTAAAGCAATTTTTTTATCAATTTTAATAAGCATATCTGTCATCAACAACACGTTCCAGGAGAGTTTGAATGATAATTAATTTATTACTTAATGATTAAACGTAAAGCATAAATAACTTTTGGACACGGTAATTGGTTATTTAACGCCTCATTATGAAGACCCATGCCCTCGTCTGACATGAATATCTACGTACTCATGTTACCTGTCTTTAATCAATCACCGATTAAACAATGTATATATATATTGTAAGTATGTTAGCACTACAAACTACAAATAGGTCACTTGATTGATGCCTTCCAAAATATGTTTCCTACTTTGCTATACATTATTCATGTTTGCTAATGAGCCTTAAATCCATCCCCCTCCTTTGATCCGTATGAGTAACAGTGTGTTAATAGCCGTGAAGTAAATAACTCGGAGACTATTTACTTAGCTCAGCTTATTAATTGTGTTCTCATTTGCATTGGGTAGTCAGGGCGCAAATAAATTAGTAGCTATGCTATACAGGTAAGCAGTTCCGAACACATTGAAATTCGTAGGAACTCAAAAAATATTTATTGCTACCTCCAACCTCCTATTAATTTGCTAGAAGCATTCAATTCTACTCAGCAAATATTAATTTTAATCAACTTAATGGATTAGCTCGAGTTTTTATAAGATCTCAATTTCACATAAAGAATCAACGAGAGTTTTCAGTGCAATTAGTCTAGCTCTAGAGTCGGTGTAATATATATATTTATATTATACACAAATTATATGCATGTATATACACATTTCAATAATATCCAGAAATTACCAGAACTAACTAAGTCAAAGATTTGCAATGATGACTTAGCACTTAGAGAATAGAGAAACTGACATTGAATTTGAGTAAATTCGATTTTATGCAACGAAAAGGAAGAAAGAGAAATGAAAACCGGAAGAAAAGTAATGATTCATCACTTTATAAATTAGTAAGATGAAAAAACGTATCTGTGAGATTGGGTTTATGTCTTTGGCGTATAAGATACTAAATAAATTTAACAGGATCGCATCAGTTCTTCAAGGCCAGAGGCACTATAGGCTATAGACAATTCCCCCCTAACCATTTGTGCTCAACGTCTTCACCTTAACCGAATGTTTTTCAAAGTAATGGCGTTGATAATTAGGAGGAGTTCAAGAGTGTTTTATTGTCCTTGGTCTGCAGAAACCAAAGAACGATTTAAAATTACCAAATAAATTTCACACACGCCTGACTCTACCTATAATAAACCGCTGAAGATTTTTTTTAAACTGCAAGTCCTTTTGTCCGAATTGTGATTTTCCATGTAAGTCCAAGCACATAACATTAACATTAAACTCATTCAAAATAATGATAACTGTAATTAGTTTATCATTCAGCTCACAGCCTACCAACTCATTCTTTCTTGTTTTATACTTTGATATTAAAGCAAGGTGATTATTAGGGACTAAAGGGCGGAGACATCAAGTAGTACAAGGCATAATAGCTTGAATGAAAGTGATTTTCAATCTGCCCTTAATAATCACTCAAGATTGCGTAAGAAGCTCTTAGCTATTTCTAAATCCTTCTCCATCTAAATGCATGACGTTGTCACTTGGAAAGAAAAGGGTAATGAGGATCAACAAAGTAAATCAAAGGTTTTAAGATTCTAGGATAAATTAAAACAATTATGCATAATTATCGCTACTTAGCGGTTGCTACAATTGTCAATGTAGCAGTTCTCTCTTGACTTATTGTGAAACTGTTTGCATGCACATCAAACTATAACCATGGATAAAAGCCGTGACATTTTATAACATGAATGGATTATGGATTTTACACCACGGAAGAGAATGTGGAAAATGCAGATTGAAATGCTAGCAAACAGAATCTGAGTGACTGATTTCTCATATCGTCATCAGATAAGTCGACTATCGACATTTCGATCTACCAGGAGTGCTAAGGATATCGTACTAACCTCCCTGCATTTCATTTCATCTTTCTGATCCTTTCGTAATAAAGAGATTTTGTAAGTTATCTCTCTTCTCTCTCTCTCTTAACTGTTTTGACTGCATCGTTGAACTTTTCTTTCAAGTTTTTTTTATCCAATACAACTAATACAAGTATTACAGGATGGATTTCAGCTGTTGGTTGCATTTTACTAAATTGACTCGGATGCAATGGCAAATACCGCAGTATCAATTTAGTTAAATAAGTAATTCAGAGGTAGTTGACGGTCTGTTAGGTATTAGAGCATCGGGAACTTGAACTTATTATTTTTTTTGAACCCTTAATAATTATCCTAATGAGCCACTTCTTCTCATTACGAACTATTTGGACATATCCAATCATTTGAACCTTCCCTATGCAGCCAAATAAATATGTAACCAGAGCTATAGAGACGCAGCCCTGAGCCCCGCCGCAGCCCGTGTACGATGATGGGGGTACTATTACAAGCAGCCTAGTCTTCTAGCAAGCGTTTCTCATGGCAATCATGGCATGTAAACTATGAGGTCAATAACATTTAGGATGCAAAGCAGGTCTTGTCTTAGAAGAGTCTAATGATTCATTTCGTTGCATGCATGCAACGAAACAGATATGTACAGGTAGATGTGCAGGTAACTGTTGTACAGACTCTTATATACTAGCTTATTGTTTTTTTGCAAAGATAAATGTTTTGCTTGAAGCATAGATTATAAGACACCCTTCGCAGTCCACTTCATAAGTTGTTATATATCCCTGTGCTCAACACGTTTTGATCTTCAATGGTCTCACTCTTGTAACAAAAGGATTTAAAATCCAAAATCTGCATGTATTTTTGAGATCGAAAGAGATGAGTTATTTTTCAAATCTTCTCTAGCTCATTCATGCTTCAAATCTTGATTACCTTCCTCGCCTCCTCCTCTAATTTTC
The DNA here is from genome assembly GCA_034694785.1 of Agrenia bidenticulata. NCBI lineage: Eukaryota > Metazoa > Arthropoda > Collembola > Entomobryomorpha > Isotomidae > Agrenia > Agrenia bidenticulata. The sequence continues at coordinate 29,042 of JAQFYM010000264.1, forward strand.
CTTGTAAGATACCTTTCACATGTGACAAGGCCATTTCATTCCATCTATACGTATGCTATTCTCAGCTCTGTCAGCTATCTAGTGATTATATTATCTGTCGCTCTCAACAAAAGGATTAATAGGTATGCATAACTGAGGGGACTTGATAGCTTTTTACTTCTTAAAATTTATAGATCTGATCGTTATGTTACAGCTAATTTGTGGTCAGCCCAGCCATTCAGCATCGATACAAAGGGAATAAGGGGCAGTGTAAATATCTTAAATGACGATTTCTGCCTTGTCGCTGCAATTGGACAAGGAGATTGACCTTGCATGAAAATCTTCAGCTCAGCAATTGTTAAAAGTTAGGTATCAAGAATCAAGATATTTATTGAATAAAGAATCTTTATGCATATCAATGCATTTTTTGTCCAATGTGCTACTTCCAATTTAAAAAAATCTATAATACTACAATATAGAAAACACTTAAACAAATCACTGACAGACTACAGACATTTAACAGACTGATTATCTAATTTTATGAGCGATTATTATTAACTTTTATGAGTTATGCATGCGTGTACCGTGCTTGTATATCGTGAGTTAATCAATTTAGTTACATGGGAAAAAATGTGAATCGTACAATCAACATTAAATAGGAAAACAAGATTCTTCTCCACGTCAATTAACAATTAGATAAAATTTCATATGCAAGCTCTAAAGTTTCTTCTAACCTTTGTTTCTGATTCAGGTCTAAGATTTGCATTCTCCTTTTACATTTGAAAAAATTAAGTACTTTGATTCTAAAAAAACGAAAACCATAACTGAGACCGAATTAGGCGTCGTTTTTATCATCGTTCGAATGCCATGGATCGTGTAAATGAATTTTAAAAGGAAAGTGCATTCTTAATGAATAGTACAAAATGACTCCAATTAATACCATAGTAAATAGTTAATTTAATCAGAAAATTTATGAGGGACTTAACTATCGCTAAATCTTAGCATACACCTACCTAGTTTCTATTGTTGTGTTAAAGAAATTTTAATGCTTTTCTTGTTGTAAATAAGTAGTTAAGACAGAATTTTATTTTATAGGGGTTTTCCTAAAGAAAAAAATCGAATTTTCCCATTTGTTCTAAAAATAAATAGGAACTGCTTATACTCTAGTCTCTAACCAAATTGAGGAAAACTAATCATTTGTATAGTTGGGAAGAAATGCAAGGACATGCTGTCGTTGATTTGACAGACGGTGCCTAAGTTGGATAATTGACGACGTCTTCCTTAAATAATCATGAAACCTTATATGCGACATTTTTTTGCAATATTAAGGTTTCAAATGGCATAAAAACTTAATTACTGTAATAATTACTAAACGTTTTCTTCAAAGGGGCAAGATATTACTGTTATCTATGGAGTGAAACTCATAACAAGAATTAACGTCATGTCCATTACAATTTTGGAAAAAATTAATCTTTTCGTCAAACTATTTCATTACAAGGTTCCCAAAGTTTGCTTAAGTTAGTCCAAAGTTTTAGCTATTTAATTTCAATAAGGTAAAACATTGCCATCATAGGCTGTCAGTAACCGAAAACGAATTTAAAATATATGTCACTCACATGCAATTTAATATTTTTCAATTAACATATAACGGTATCCAGCCCATCATTTCTTTGAAGGGATCTTGGTTGAGGAACAATAAGCGTTCCATCCGCATGTCCCACATTTATATTATTTTCTAAAATGTAACAACACTTTACAAATATGAATGTGACAAAATCCTCTCAACTTGATAATAGAAACTCGCAACTTTCACACAATATGAGAGAGTTGAATAGCAGAATGACTCTCTGCCATGTCACCCGGGTAGGGTCATTCATAATAATCATAATACAATCTATTATTCAAAACAAACGGCAAGAATACAGTTGCTCTGAATAATAGTAATATAGTATATACAAAAGTAATTGCAAATCTCCTTTTATTGTTTCCCTTCCCTGTATCAGACCTGCCTTTTAATCAACCCAGATCCCTACAGCAATAACAGCAAATAATACAACTGACACAGTGACTGTGAAATCCTCGTGCAAATTTCTCTAATCTGAGTCTAGCTGATTCTTTACAATTAGCCTGCGCCGAAATGAGACACTTTCCAAACTCAGATAGCCAGTGTCAGAATTAGACACGGTCAACTTTTTAAATCTGAATGCCTAAAGCTATAACCAAAATATCTTACGGTGATCTGATCTGATTACTAGAAACCAATTTATCATCAATTTACACATGTGATGATAGCAGTAACGAAAACACGCTCTGGATATTAGGGCAAGGCAAGTATAGAAAATAAAAGGACTAAACCCATGCATCATGCCCTCGGATGATTAAAGATTATGAATTGAACAAATTAAATAAGAATAAAATTTTCAGGAACTTACCAATTTTCGCTAAACTGGCACAAAAAATCCATAGTGCAATGATGAACGGCGTTTCCACTTCTTCAAAATCAACTTTAGCTATCTGAATACCATGGACAGGGCCATGTTCGGATTCGGATTTAGCTTCACCATGCCCTCCTTCTGCTCTTAGATCCGGTGGAATATCTTCCAAGGGTTTAATTCCCCTGTGGGGACGATAAATGTCTGATGAAAATTCAGCACTTGATAAACCTTCAGCCCTTCCATTTGTGGACCGGATGTACAAAGTCACTAAATAGTAGCCAACAACAAGCCAAAAATATCTTCTAGTATTAAGACCACCCGCTGGAGGTTGTCCCCTTGGACGATTAGCTCGAGGACCAGAGTTTGCTGTTGGGACTACAGGCATGTTGGAACTTTTTTCAAAATAATTCTTCGACTAGGTACCAAAGGATTGGATGATTTGGCAGTATATTATTGTAATCCTCGAAAGTGATTATAATTGCATACTTCATCTACTTGATCGAGATGATTTAGGATTCGCGTTTATTTATACGACTCAAGTAAAACGGTTAATTGCAATTGGTAGTCGAGAAAGGATATAAGGAAGCGGTTTGTCACAATATTCGTTTCCGTCTCATCACTGTCTAATCACGTTATAAAAGTCGTAAAGCTAGCACGATTCCTTTTGTAGATTTTTTTTTGCTTTCCTTAAGACCGGTATGGCATTGAGAATGAAGCTGGGATTGTAATAGTACTAATAAACCTCCAGACTGTACTGCCAATGATACATCCTTAGGACATGTCGCACGTCCAAGCTGACGTTTCCTTGAGTTGTGGCTTCCAACTTCCAGTTCGATATTTCTTTGATGAAAACTGCTGCAAAATAGGGAGACAAATTCTATAAGTTTTAAGTGCTAAATACGCCATGTCAAAGAAATCATGGAAATCTGATCTAATTATGTGCCGTGTACGTAAATTAGATTTGCTTACTCTCTGAGTATAAATTGAGTTAAAACCAGTAATTCGTGAAGTGGCGTAATTCTTTTTTTATAATAAAAGTTTAAAAATTGAATTTAAGTCCTAACGAATGGAAATCCCCTTCTTATGTAAAGCGAAAACAAAAAAAAATTGACAAAAAACCGCAAACTTCAGTCTTGCCAGTTTGTGTATTCTCATAATCACAAAAAGTGGTTACGGATCAGGATTTCCAGCATAAAACTGACAAACATATTCTGAAATTGAGTGACTCAATTCTTCCGAGATTAAATTATTTCTTAGTATATTGTTCATTGTCTTAAGGAACTGAAAAAATGAACAAAACTACACGTCCTAAAAAATGCTTTCAAAGTCAATGTTGAGTCTACCATACCTTAGATTTTGGGCTTATAATGCTATGTGTGTCCTATTCCTAATGCATGCTTGCACGTTGTAGTTCCTAAATACTTCCCTTCCTTGTCGACCGACCAAGTACAGAATCGCATTGTTCATCAAGAGTATTATTGTTGTAAGCTAATACTCTTTTTAAACGAGCAAAAGTAATACAGGGCACAAGTCAGTGAAGGTTTTCTGTTTCCACGCTGACTGATTATCTCAAATTCATTCATTTCTTAAAACCTTTCCAAACTTAATACACCTTTCAAGTACTATATACAGCTAATCGCCACCGAAGCCTTACACACCTTCGGAGGGCTATATACCTATTTATGAATATGGAAATAATAGACTTCACTCGCATTTATAAGCAGCTAAGTAACAGTTTGTGGACAAGGAGTCCACATTTTCATGTTACAAAACTAGATTTTAAACACGAAAAAGATCGTTGGAACAATCCTCCCCGGATGAAAAGTTTTTCTAAAGGCTTCGTATCCATAAAATCTAAAAATATTTTGCGTAGTATAGGAATTTTTCAAGGCATTTAATTTCGATAAGAAACTTAAATTCTATTGAATTCAATATTGAACACATGAAATCATCTTAAAGATGAAAAACTATTCAATCAATAAATCAAAGGGAACAACTTACTCTTCAAAAGCTTATTGACTATGACTTGTTGTGTTGAATAGTTAAGATTTTTTTTACTTCACAATTAACTTTTCCACTTCACTTGGGACTGTTAGAGGATTGTGTGTGCCAGCTGAATAAATCTGGAGTCGATTCCCACTTGCAGAGATTAAACAATTGAATTGAGTAAACGGGTGCAGACATTAATCGGTTCAATATTGGCAATGACAGTCATCAGCCCAATTTGACAGGGAACAGTACTTTACAGTCGAAGCCGATTACCCCATTATGGCTGATAAGATATTGGAATTCTATATGCTAGTCTGTGGAATCTGATTGAAAATAAATCATAAGGACAATAACTATGTGTCTCAATAGGACAAAAATTGAGGACTGAAATCTATCTCGACTACATGCGGATCGAAACGAAATCCACAGTTCCGGAAATTATTTAACAATTGGCAATTGTTGACAGTCCCCTACTAAAACTGCAGGCCCTTTTTAACAATCCAGCTACTAAGACAAAAATATTGCGAAAGAATGATGCACATAGTAAAAATGCATGAACTGCTCTGTCAGCGTACTACACCAAGACTGAATGGAGTAACCTAGCCTGTCAAGCATGTCTTGGTAGATAGTATCGTAGAATAAAGCTAAAACGGCAGGCCAGGATAGTATTATGCATAGAACGACTGCTTTTACGAGATAGAAGGGGTATGTAATAAAATTCGAAGTTTCTTAGTACTACAAATGGATAAGGTAGGATTCATAGGATGTTCTCTAAAGAGTGGGATTTTTCTCAATTTCTCATTTTTCATACACACATTTTGTGAACGAGTATGAAACTATCAGAGCAAATACTAATATTCCTTAACATAGGCTTATACAATGTATGTGAGGATTGTATAAGCATCATTTGTGCATCTCAGCAACCTCCCCGAGTGCCTGTGTGTTATTTTTTTTACCTTTAATTTATTAAAGCCTAGACTATTTCAGTATATTAAATCCCTATCCTCACATGGGCTTAACTACCCATTTCCATTTTCCAATCCACAAAGTCCACAATCCAGGCCAATCTATTCTCTCCCTTGTCTATTTTGTATTTATGGGGAGAATTGAATGATAGAGGATAGGAAACTTTGTTGGGGATGCGTATGGATGTGGATCATTAAACCACGCTACACTTTTCTTTACTGTAGTTAGTAATGAATGAACCCATTTTTTAGGGAAACAAGTAGTCAAATCGTTCTGGCAAACTGTGTGCTTATAAAACACAAAAAGGACTAATTATATTCTATTAAATCATTAATTTGATAATTTTAATGCCAAACTATTCTGAAAAATTCATTCTCGTTTTCAAGTGCGGAAAGGGTTAACTGATGTTTCCTTAGTCAGCACTTTGTAGAATAATAATATGTATAAATTATGAATTACGAGAAGCAAGTGGTGTTTACTCTTGATAGCTTTTCTACTCTAGTTGTAGGATGTTCAGAAATTTTAATACGATAACCCTGCTGGTAACATTCAAATAGTCTTGTTTGACACAACATTGCTGGGATTTTTTTGTCAATGAATGGATAAAGTAAAACAGATGATAGGACATTCTTCTGTCCCAGAGTAATAATGAGTCTGAATAAAAACAACTGTTAAACCAGGACGTCTCTTCATGTTTAGCTGTTGTTTGAAAGGAGATAAGGAAAATGGGCCTTCTGATGACGATGATGATTCAAGTGGAAATAACTGAAATGTGCCATGGTCAGGTAGCGCATATCATGCAATTATTTGCAAAGCTAAATATTGTTTGTTAGTGATCTTCCTTGCCTAACCTGATTTGATTAACAGACAAAATTATTTGACATGATTCAATTATCTTTCTGTTGGAACTTATTTAAATGAAACATGAAATTGAGCATATGATTCAATACACGCATTGAATTATTTAGGACAAATATACAATTTATCCGTGAACTTTACGTAGACTTGAGTAACTGAGGGCTGAGGATTTAAAAATATTCTAGTTTCAAAAAACAATTACTAGTTGATGTGAAGTTGAGAGTCAAGATTGTAAAGATTGCAATTAAGTATTTAACTTGGTTAGACGATTTAATGGGATGATATCCAAAATATTAACAATTTCGGTTTGGATGAGAGTATAAGTGCAATCAATTGCTTCCCAGACTATATAGTTGGGATAGTTTTCTTCAAAACTAAATCAGATAGACGAATGATAAATGGAAACCAATTTAAAAAAAAGTTTTCAAAATTTTCAATGTTCAATAATAAAAAGTTTCAGGTAAACTGTCATTTATGGATGACTTTAGCTAATAATCATCTAATCACGTTCCGGCAGGTAAAAAAGTAACGAGGAAGTTAATTTAAATCCTGAACCTGGTTTTAATAGTCGCAATGCTATGTGAAGAATTGTACAATGGTACCACTTTCTCACGGACCAGTCTTATCAAAAGATTAGTCATAATTTCCCTGTGCTGGGAAGTCTAGTATAGTGACCTTCGCGTACTTGCTCCCAGGAAAATTAATTCTACCGAAATCAACGCACCGCATCGACTTTAATTGAGTCTAAACGTATGAAACATTTTAATGAACAGGATTCTTAAAAAAAAGGTTATTCAGGGAAAATTTAAGCTCAAATTAAATCTGATTATGATAAACGATTATCCGTCCGTCTACGATTTCGTACCTCTAGAGAGTTTCAGTTGTAATCGATTGAAATTTAATATCCAAACAGAGCATAACGTTTTTAAGGGAGCCTTGCCTCGTAAGCTTAAAATAATTTTTCTTCATGTTGAAGTCAACTGCTACAAGCCAATTTACAACAGAATTCAAAACGAGATTATTAAACTAATTGAATGCTAAAAAATTGACAATAAATATCCGTTCAAAATACAATTCAACCAATGTTTAAGGCACTTACCGTTTTTTCAATTGCTGAACACTCTTCTTTAAACTTTTAAAGAAATATAAACTCTAAAAGCAATCAGTCTACTCAAATTCAGTTGTTTGCTGGAACTGAAAAACGGACATATCAATCCAAATTATGTCCAAGAGTTTCAATCACAATCTAGTTTTGTACTATGGGCTGCGGTTTCCGGCTAATAGCCCCCAAATATGTAATGTTTAGTTCGCCTATGTTATTGAAACTATAATCAATGACAAATATTTTCCATCTATTTTCTTCCTTGTTGGCATGAAAACAATGGATTCCAAGCACTTTTACGCTTTTCCCATACTCCTTCAATAAAGTGTAGTAATGATACATTATACGATAGCAATCTAAATGCAAAGCAAGAATTAATTACCGTGTTAATTTAATACCGTCTTCAATTTAATGACCTCTAATTTTAAACATGAGAATAACGCCATAATTTTCAGTCACAAAAGTGCAGTTAAATAATTAAGAAACTGCATGTACACAGATAGAATTATTTTAGACTTAGCTTTAGCTACTAACCACTAATGCTAAATTTGATTTCCCTTCAGATATTGTCGGTACTTCCGAATTCGAGAAGTACATCAGGGTGGTTCCATAACTAGATAAATATTTATCACATCTATGGAAAGGTTAGAGTTTGTAGAGTTCACGATAATTCTGATTTGTTTTCATAATAGTTCATCTTTATTGATCCAATGTGATGGGTTCATAGACAGGAAGGTTGGTTTATTGTAAACAAACATGCTATAATGTACACATATTACACTGTCTATTGGAACTATTTGAAGTTTAACGGGTGTTTACCATGCTATCTGATTCATTTGATTAATTAATAGCGCTATTACTCTTTAAAGTAAATTACATGCAAATGATATGATACACTTTTCTCTAAAGCAGATGAAAATCTTTCATGATTTTTAAAAATTTGATTCCTTGACAGATCGTTCAAACATCGGAAATAGGTACCTAATTGTTTTTGATATAGTACACGAACGAGGACAAAGCAAAAACCATATCTAAACGTATAGGTTTATAACATGTATGGCGAACAACAGGCTCACATGTGCATCTTAGAAATACGAAGTAAGATTATAATTTGACACTCCCCATATTTCTAGCTACCTTCAACGGAGCCCAGTCACAGCTATAGTCACTCATTCATAATGAATTTAAGTTTACAAATACATCCTAAGTTATATTTTTGCATTGATAAATCTATCCAAGTCTAATCTCAAACTAAATGGGAACAGAGTAGAGTTGATTTCATGCAGAAGTCATAGTCGTCAAGGTTGACAATCCTAAATAACAATCGACATTCGACATGATGAAAACCTGAAAATGACTTGTCCATGAGACACACCAATCCAATGCTGAAAGTAATATAACGAGCTTGATAGGATCCCTTTCACTGCCTTTGTCTTATTGATTGGTTTGGATGAGAATCATTGATTTGAGCGTGATTCTGGTGAAGCCATAATCATAAATGTCATATGTAGATCAATCCATAAAGGCAATAAGTTGACTACAGAAAATAGCCCCTTGTCGTATTCACCACAGTTCAAAGCAGCAATTGGGATCATAAGCTTTCTGTATGCAAGTTCTACTACTTAGATCTCGAAATCGAGGTGTGGAGCTCCTTGAGAGCTTTTTAATTTAACACTATAATCGACAATGATGGCAGACAAGCTACAAAGAGGTTCCAACCTTCAGATCTCTAAGTTCAACTCATTTCAACTACCTGTAGTTGTCAATTTTCAGGTGTACAATTGAAATGAAATAAAAGTGACCTACTATATCTCAGTACAAGGTGGTTCGGGTAATTGAAAAGATTATGCGCTTGCTCAAAATTTATCTCAAGCAAAGATGATCGTTAAAGTCGTCGGAATTCTAATTATTATCAATTGCAATACTATTTAATAGTAATCAGAAAGTTTATTGTTATTGGAAATCTCAGAAAGCAGTAAGCCTATAGAGGATAACGCGTAGATAGAATAACTTCTCTTATTAAATAAAACAAACTACACCAACAATCACAAATCTTAAGCATTGATGAGTAATCCATGCTTAAATTAGCCAATCAACTTCAATATTCATGTATCAACAACCTTAAGTCTCTGGATATGAAATGCAACTGGTCAAATATTAACGAACTCCTTCAATTCTCATTCCCTCATGTTGAATCGTATTCAAAAAAAAAATCATACGATAAATATAATGATAACAGAATTTTAAACTGTAAGCTCATACTGCAAACTACATTTTTTTTTAAATATTATGCTAACTTTTGCCTTTATTCGATTACGATAGGCATCGGTTAGATCAGGTACTGGTGTAACTCTTCGCCACTGTAAAGGCTTTCACGATCAACGCTTATAAATAACGTTGTTTAGATCAACTAAACATCCATACAGTAGCAGCACCAACGATCAGCACTCTCATTGATTGAGAATAGGTAAATGCATGCACTCGATTATAAAATGTTGATTATAATGCAAACATTCCAATTAAAACATAGAGATACTTCCATTCTTGTAAACAAAATACCTTTCACTGATGCGAAAACACGAATAGAAATGCATTTCAAATTATGATCTGTCCACCATACACTCATAATACAAGCACGGTCACTCAAATAATAAATTAATCCATGCAGAACAATTCAATCCAAGACAAGGTTACATAATTGTGAGGTTGGAATGTGACTGGAAATACGGGGTGCAATCTGAATTCGTATTAGCATATCAGAGACATTGTAGTCTGGGAGAAATTCCTTGATCTAATTAAACTAATTAAGCAGAGGAATGCTTAAATATGCACAGATTGCCACCGATACTGTGAAAATAGTTACATTTGAACACGCGAATACATTTTCCGGAGTTATTTAACTAACTGCAGTATTTTATCAATCAATCTAACACTAAAGCAGAAGCTAGATGATCACTTTCACATGAGTACGGAAGATAGCTATCAATTGCAACATGGATACAGCTTAAATAAATAACAAACCGAGCTATTTGCGATGCATGCCGGTTAAAACGACGACGAGTTCTCACAGAGATATTATTGTTCTGGTTTCCTTTCTTGTGAAGATTTCGTTCACCAGGTGGTAACAATGGATCGAACGATTTGGAGCGTGGAGGTCGATTTCGATAACGAGACCGAAATCCACACCCAGTTGCAGCAACTGGGGAAAAAATATCTTCGATTCTTTCTCCGAACTCTAAAAGCAATTGAGGTCAGGAATATTCGTTGGCAGATAGTTGAGATTTCATCGGCAGGGATAACCTTGCAACAGTTAGTCCGTAACGTTCGATCTGCATGCTACATGATACGTGCCATCTGTATCAAGTGAAAATGAGGTTTTAAAATATAAATAAATAAATTTAACAATTCAACAAGCTTACCGGTCAGTTCTTGGATTATATTTTTCTACGGTATTGAGAAAATGGACCCCATCGTATCCCCCAACGCAGTATATTCTACCATTCGAGGTGGTTGCACCAAAACTACTCCTTGGAATGCTCATGTTACTCACTTTCGACCACTGTCCGCACATCGTGTCATATCTGGTTGGAATAATTGGTTAATTAGTTTACAATTACACTAAATTCAAAATTTTCAATTCTAATTGACTTACCGTTCTACAGTTCTTAACCACATTTTCCCATTGCAACCTGTTATGATTATTATTTAACTGTTAAGTTTTTATTACAAGCTAATTTATTGAAGTGCACAAATAACTAAAGAAAACCAACCCCCAATATTGTAGATATAGCAATCGACGGCTGCGGCACAGTGGAAAGCTCTCTCCTCAAACATTGCAGCTAGTGGAGACCAACTGTTTGTTAATGGGTCAAACTTTTCAACAGATGACAAAAACCCATCATCCGACTCCCCCAGACCACCTGTTATTACAAATACCATGAGTACATGGGACTAATATATTTTTTAGATCCAGTTTAAATTATTTAAAAATTAATCTGAGTTGAAGAAAATGTTAAAGAATAACTGTAAAGAAAGCCTACCGATTCCTCCAGCAGCATATAATTCCCCATTAAACCCAGCCACGGCTAAATGAGCTCTGTGATATTTCATAGGTGATGTTTCTTGCCATGTATCCTCTTTTTCATCATAAATCTGAAAAATTAACAATTGAATAGATTGGTTGAAGCTATCACTTACTTTTAGCTTTGCATCATAATTCAAAGAGCTTTTGTTACCCAAACAAGATTTTCATGTTGCTTTGAACTCCTACCCCCTACAACGTACAGTCTTGAATTAACAAAAGTGGCCCCGCAGCCGTGGACCGATATCGGCAAAGGGCACAATGACTCCCATCTATTTCGAAGAACATCATACATCTCAACAATATTCAAGGGGAAGCCGCAGTCTTGCCCACCAATTACAATTATTTTGTGCTGCTGATAAGCAACGGCAGGGTAAGACCGACATTGTTTCATGGTCGGAATGATTGCCATTTCTGAGAAATCTCTTCCAGAACCGGAAGGAAAGGGCATGCTACATTTCCATCCATCGTACCCCATCATGAAGCATTCTACATTATTCAGACTCTGTCCTTGAGATTCTCCGCTGACAGCGAATATCACCTGAACAAATATTAAATTAATTAACCTTAAATAAAGCAGCTTAGGAGGAATTTATTATGAGGGCCCTCTCACATCTTGTTGATTGAAGCACCTGGAAATGCAGATAGGTTTTTGCTGTTGTTCTATTTCTGCGGCAGTGTCGAATTTTCGAGATAGGACGTTTGTTAAAGAGTCTCTAATTAGTTTTTCAAGGACTATGTCACTAGAAACTATACGATCTTGTATAACTTCAATTAGCACCTGAGGAGCAACTTCTTCTAAGTATAGTTTTTCTAGGAAGGATTTCATAAACGGCTTTCTCTTTACGTCGTCAAAGTTTGTCCATTCCAGTAATCCCTATTTGATAGTGTATTTAAATTTAAATTATTTCGTCAATTATTAGAAGAAAAAGTTGATAATTGTTTTGAACCTTAAATTATTATTACCTTCAACAGTTGTCCCTCATTATCACAGCCAAGATAGGGCGATTCTAAGAACACAGACAGATGCTCTGGAGATATTTGATAAAATTCTTCCCCATCCATTACTTCTCGAAAATGTTCAGCTGCGTAAATTTTTGCAGTTTCAGCTAAGTCTAGATGAGTCCTATGGAGTGCCATTACATAAATTCCAAGGCAAGATGATGAAGTTAAATTGTTTGTCAGCCACCAAAGACATAGGTTACGAAGCGATGGAAGCTGAAGGAGATCTGCAGCGTCGAGAAGACCATCTACGATTACTTCGTCAATCTGTAATATAATCATGTGCCATTTAATACCACTAGCTCATTAAGTTTAAGCTCCTTTGAATCGTTCAAGTATTTGAGAGGGTACCTTGACTTTCCCAGTGTAAATGAAATCAACTACCGCTGCCAGCACTTCTACTTGCATATCATGAAACTTGACCTCTCCATCTTGGGCCTCTTTCAGTCCACAGCTGAACATTTTTCTGATTTTTTAAACGACATAACATTACTCGACCATTGAAACAGAATCCCTAAAACTCATAACCTTTCAAAATAAATCATTAAAAAAAACATTTTGAATAATAATTTTATTATCTACCTAAAATATGGTGATGCTGCAGCAAGTACGATCTTATGAGCTGGATACTTGTTGAAAGAACTTCCAACGCATATGTTGACATCACAAAGAGATTCATCATCCCTCATGGATTTCAATGTCCGTAGAAGCTGGGAAGACATTTGAGAGTCGCATAGCTCTAAAACCAATAATCGAATCAAATTTTTATTCTCAATTCGAAATTACAGGTCAGAAAAGGTTCAAAATCGAACCTGCACCAGAATTAGGCAATCCATCCTCAGATGCAGTGTCAGGCCGACTTTTTTGTGGAGATATGCGACAGAGGCATGTTTTGCAGTCCCCAACATTCTGATTCCTTGACCACCTGCTACTCATCTTTTCCTACCCTTGATTTACCACTAAAACTGTCTCCAGGACTTCGTCCACCCCTGTCCACTATTCCGTTTTCTAAAATAAAAATAGAAAAACAATATATTAGATTTTCAATCTTATGTTATTTATATGCATAAATTCCATAATGTACAAAGGATTTAGAAGGATGAATTTACATATACACATTTGGGTTTCTACCAAAGCTGTGTTCTTGCAAGTAAAAAAATCCTAAAACCGATTTTGAAGCCTAATTTAATTTTTCAACAATTCAGCTATCCAGAAAGTGTGACTAGAAATACTACAATTGCTGGATATCCGCGGAACTGAGTCTTAAAATATTGTTTCCTCTACATTTCCCACTTTCTAGCTCCTCTACAAAGGTCGACTTTCCTAATCCCCTTATTCTCTACATGATCTACAGCCTACACAGCCCTTTATCTCAGCTTTAAAAAGCGTAAACTGAAAGATATTTTCTGAATGACCTTGTATTGAATCATACTTAAATCTGGAACTCTATATAATTATAGTTATCACGCTGAAGAAAGGCATTGCACTTTCGCCATGAAGGTGAACAAGGGGAAAGAAATGGGAAAACGTTGCATTTTTAATGCCATACATACTTTCAAAAATGCTTTCCCCGCATGTGTGCAGACATTCTGAGAGAAAATTCTATCGCCCACACGGCATAATTGATATTAAATACCAACTTGTCACACATTGCAACATGTCTTGAAACAATGTCTACAATCCTCCATACTAACCCCCTTGCCCGTACCTACAAATAATTAAGCCTGTGTGCAAGGATTATAAGTATTATAACTCAAAGTTCAAAATCTTTGACAGTAGTGAGAATGTCGCAATGCTACAAACTCAGCAGCTTAAATACAGTAGTGTATACGATTACCTGAATGTCCATGAAAAAGGGTAATATATTAAATGATGATGATGATAATCAGACGGTCCAATTATTAACGATTTCCACTACTCTTGTATCTCACTTGTCACACAATGAAGTATAATCAATATCTGAACCAGGTGTTGTGAACAATGCCCCCGAAATAGATAGCCATAAAAGCCTAAGAGCTGAATGAATATAGATCCTCCCCCTACATTGCGACTTGAACCACGAATAGAAATCGCTCAGAATCCGAGTGAGAATTACCTCAGGAAGATTCCATTCTGGAGAAGTTCATGACTTTCTCTGCTGGGCAAAAAGTCCCATAGATATTATAAATATGCGAAGATGGGAATCCCAACTTCTTTCACTCCGTAAGCGTAAGGGAGAACGGGGCTGGAATGCCAGATTATGGATGCGGGTGGAATGTCTCCAAACTTCCAAAGTCTCCAGCCCTCTTCATGCAGACACTCGGAGGACTACCTTAAATATATTTGTAAGGAGGTGGTTTTAATAATAGGATTGTGTGTGGTGGTTCATTGATTGAAAGATTAATTTCGAAATACCATGGATTTTTATCCAACACTTTTTGAACAGAGAGAGAGATAGAAAGAGAGAGAGAGGTAGAGGAATAGAATGAATTGTGAATGGTGGTGAAAGCAGAAAGAATCAGCGTGTGCTGTATCTATGCGCTGATCCCTGGTGTTCGTCAAGAAGCGAGCCACTTCGGCCTCTTTCTCCATTTACCCGATTCTAGATTTAGGTCAATCAATTTCTCCCTTGCTTTCCAACGGTCTATATATATCTACACAAATGTGTACTACCAGGCGGACCTTGGGGAACATATATTACAAACATTCTAGAGGCACAGACACTCTCAGGACCAGGAGGAGCTTGTTCGAGAGCTGTGTATTATGTACGTTCCATCCGTTCAATGGACTTGTCTTTGTGGAACAGCGGTGCATGGATGTGGTGTCTAGTGAAGGCGCTTCTCTTTCTCTTTTTATTCTATTTTTTAAAGCTGATTCTATAGAGTTGCTTTTGCAAATGGCAAAGGGGATCGACTTGGTGCTATTTTTGGGAGATTTGGGATTCCGTTCCCCTAAAATTAATACATGTGAAGCGAATAGAGTTGATTTTTTTTACTGCTCGCATGAAAAGAAATCACGGCAACTGTCTGAGAAGGCTATGGGATGTAAGGTATTATAAATAAGCATGTCTGGATTTTCAATCATAGACTCATGATCCCTGACCAGCGTCGTTAGCCATTTCCCAGTATTATTTCCATTATTTGGGAAACTCCATCAAACTCTTGATTGATTGGATTCTTTCTTGTACTTGAAAGAGACGTGTTTTTCTTAGCTCGTTTCAAATCTCAGAAGATGTAACTTACATCTCCAATAGATAAAAGTGGTACTGATCCATTTTTGAAATGAAATATTATTGCTGGTCCTTATCGTATTTGGTTAGTTATAGTGATAGATTTGGGAGTTGTCGTTGTTATGATATTTTGAATTGGAAACTTTTGATCTTTCTTGTTCGTTTGCTTATGATTATATTTTTCTAAGCTTCCTTCCAACCCGATTTCAGCTATGTCCTATATTTTATTTTAAATAAGCTGATACTTTTTCCAATGAAAGAGAAACTTATTCACAAAGTTTCCCTTTCATATGACATGAAGGAGACGGTATATTGAGATTGATTGAGGAAGAGTTGATATCCATAATATTAACATTCAGACGATTCAGTGGAGTAAAATAGTTTTTAGCATGTGGTACGAGCATTGTAGTTTACTATAAGAACAGCACAATAAAGACAGAAATTAATCAAATTCATAGATTCAGAGAGGTAAATTTTTGCAATGATATACTTTCTCTTATGTTACAACAAATATTTCTCTTAGAACTTGAACATTTCTTTAGAAACTTACTTTACTTTATAGAGAAATACATTAATTTTATTTCTTTGTGTGACCCTCTAAAATTTATCTGCTGCAACAGTTGCACAAACAAAGTTACCAAATATAATTACATTAATGGCTAGACGACCCTTTCACATAACACAAGCTTCCAAGAATTAATCTAAAAACAATTTTGTTAACACTAACTTGAAACCCGATCCCTTCATGCAAGTATAAACAGACAGTATAGATCTAAGAATTAAAATAGTTTATTGTCGATTCTAATTTTGAAATTGAAAAAGTTCTCCATTAGTTTTATATACAATTTTCCAACCACATCATTTTATAAACTCACATAGAAGAAATTGTATTTGGTAACCCTGTAAATCTCCCAATCTGCATGCACAAAGCCTCATGAACTTTATTTGAACAAGAAAGGGAGCAAATAATTGATGATACACATTAGTACGATTATGACTCCAACAAATTCAAAACCATTAACAGACTCAACTTAAACTATTGACTGTAACATATCGTTTAATTTTTCTTGCCTTGGTTGAGTCTCTATGCACCATTCTCGCTGACGAAACAATTATCTTTACACATTACACATTTATCCTTCAAAATTTATCTCCATCACAGCATTCTCTGCCATCCTTGTGTTTAATTTGATTTGTACATTATTAGTTCATTACAGAACCTAGTTATATTGATGAAACGTAGGCTTGAATTGGATACGTTAATTCAGCCGAAATTTAACGATCAATTCGAGTACAACTGAGCTTTAGTGCATTTAAGTCTGAAGACAGTTCACATGTATGAGGAATGCCCTAAAATTTTCGTTCTTATTGATTTTTGGCCTATCTAGGATAGAATCAATAATAGTCAGTCTACTCTGGATACATGAACTTAAGTGACACGGTGTCCCCGGTCTATATAATTTAAATTAAAGACCAATAACTTTTATCAGTCAGTAGGTTAATTTCCTAGTGCTAACGTGACAAGTGAATGTGTCACGTACCAAATGATTTTATTGTTGACACATGATAAAACACAAAGGCAATGGCAATGTTGCTTTAACAGTAGATTTATCTGTATCTTTTCACGGTTGGGTTCTTGTTCAATGTCATATGTCCTGTAATCAAAATACGTTCGTCCGCCCCTTTATAATTTGATTGTGTTGGTGGTAGTATAATGTTTTTCATTCAAGTGTGTGATGTGATGTCTGTGTTTCAATCTAGCATTTAATCAAGCCCCAATTAAAATATTCGCATGTTTGTGTCGGCCATTGAATCGGTCCTTACTGAAGTGTCCCTAGGCTGGTCTGTTTCAAGTGTTTCTAGTGTAAAGTGGGTTTGGTCAAACCGGCTGAATTTTTAAAGCAGCCATTTATCTGATTGTGATCGGGTATAGTAGCTATAAATACTAGTTTGTACTATCAACAATCGTTTCATTCCAACGAGGACTTTTTTCAGTAGTTTTCAATAGCGACTTGAAATGTAAGTGGGGAAGGTTCTTTGTGTACTACAATGAAAGAAAGGTTATAAAGTTCATAAAATAAATACCTTAGCTTACTAACAGTCCAAAAATTCTCATGACTCTTGGAAGAACAAGAAATACGAAAATCTTTTCTTTCTCATGCCAATTCCTCATGTATTATTTGCCCATTGTTGATGAGTTAAATATTTTTTGATACTTAAACAATAGAAAGAAAAGAAAGTGAAAGAAAAGATCACATAGAACTGTTCTTCCTCTGGTGCCTGTGGTAATCAGCTCGGTGGTTTGACCTCGGCCTCTTTTTCTTTCTAGCCAGCCAGAACAGAAGATTGGACTGAGACTCGTAAAAAGAATGGTCTCAGCTTGGCTTCTGCTGCTATCGATCTTCTGGTGAAGTTTCTACTTTCTAGTGTCTAGTCTCTCTATTTCTCGTCCCTCCTACGTACCTCTACACATATTACTTTACCAGGGGATAATAATACCATAGGCCTTTACACACGTACATAGTGTCCCTGGTGAATTCTATATTCTAGACCAGCCACCCTTGAGGCATTAAGCCCTTCTACCATTACTTTCCAAGTGGTAAATGTACCGTGGAAGGGAAAGATCGCCAAAACTGTAGAGGGTTGAAGAGGAAGGAGTTTTGCATCGAAAGCACATTCAACTCTACGAGTGGACTAATACTTTCTCTCCCATGTCTGGGAGCTGCTGCTTTCCCCAAACTAACTCGTAGACTGTTGGGCCACCAGGAAACTAAAACTGAGTTGTACGCAGACATTCCCACAAAACTCACCAAGAGGAGCAACGACCACGAATTCTAAGCCTCCGAAAGCGTTCTGTAGAGAAAACTTTGTTTAAAATATACTCTACTCGCTCAATGCTAAAGATCAGACTCCGAATCAAGACCCAAGTTGCCCTACTTTTTCAACAACAACCGTTTCTCCTCTAATATCTTTGCATGAGAAGAAAGCTTATTTTTGCAATTCCGTCTTTATATGATATCCCTCATGAGATGAGAATAGCCAGAGTCTAACAAGGCGCTCTAAAGTTCCGTGAATCCCCTAACGTCCATTTCCCTGCCATCAACAGTATAAACTCCTCCACTGGCCTAGATATACAATTTGAGCAAAGGAAGACAAGGTAGTTTTATTACTCTAAGAGGACCAAATAAAGGTGAAATGAACATCCCGTTAAGACACTGAAACCCAAACTTTCAACAATATTAAGTTTAAATAACTCCTTCCTCCTTTATCTTTCAAATAGACGTGTTCGTAGAAGGGACTCTAAACTCGCATCCTGGACTGAGTTAAGTTGGAAAAAATTGAAATAGTGGAAGCACGGAAGGATAACAAAAATGGATGAGATTAATGCAATAACTTCTGAGCAAATACAAGCCCTCCGGAAGAATTTCCAGGAGAAAGTTGCCTCACAATCTCCAGGTTTGCATAAACTTTTCCAACTCTTTGATTTTCATGAGTATCAAACCACAGAGGAGTCTGGAGTAGGATAAGACGGATGTTTTTAAATCTTCCTTAATCCATTTATGTATATGAAATGAATTGCAAGTTTTTCTAGCCTTGTATCAACTTGTATGGAGAGCATTTGGCTTTTATTGGGCGTATTCTTCCTCCGACTCCATGTTTTTTATCATATAGCTTTGAGACATAATTAATGAGTGCTTTTCGTTCGCTTACGAGCCAGGAGCCACATGACTTAAACTTTGTTATAGATTTTGGTCTCATTTAAAGTAATCTTTATACGTTTAAACGAGAGATAACGTTTTGATGGGAAATTATACCAAAGAACTTCTTTAGTACCGGAAGTGTTGCAGCCATTTTGAAATCATACGCGGAGAGAATATTTGTTTATTCCTTAAATACTTACCAGAAGACCTGAAAAGAGCACGGCTTTACTTAAGCTCTAACTCCAAAAGTCCTAGAAACTTTTCCATCCTATCCCTTGATAATACAAGCCTATAATCCTCGGAGTTAATGATGCATAATCCCTTTGTATATTTATATTTTTTAATGTGATTTAGGCTTCCACCCAAGCGATATAGAAAAGGTAAACTCGGATGACCTATGGATACGAAGATTTATAGCGAATGCGGAGTCCAACATGGACACCGCGGGGACCATGCTTTACGACTGCTGTCAATGGAAAAAGGAATTCGGAACGAATGGTACAAATACAAATTGCTTTTCTATTTTTACTCCATTCTGTCCGCATGTCTTTGTATCTAAAGAGAGATGTCTTTAATCAATATACCTATTTCGGCTTCAACCTCAGCCCTTTGAAATTTTCGAGTCTCATTATTTCCCATCTAATTATAACCAAGCCTCTCCAAGAATGTTCTCGAGAATATTATGTTTCAGCGGTTAGGCTTGGCAGGCTACGAAAAAGCAAGACTGATCGAAGTATTATTGTTCTCGTCATTCCATTAGTTTAGTGATAATGTTGAGGGAGAAAGTTCACTTTTATTACAGCCGAGGCACTTCTCCAAGATACTTTCTAACAGGCAAAAATCGATGATGGTGCCAGGTATTGCACCTATCCACCGCATGAGATGTCACAAAAGGGCGATATCAATAAAGAATGGAACCTTTCATTCTGACGTAAGGAAGTCAAAGTAAGACAAGGAAGGAACCTCGCCGACCGTCTTTGGCCCTGACTTACCAAATTGACAGTGATAGAAAAGAGCAAATATAAAAAACTTTATGCCATTCACAACCAACCTTATAACAAGGTTCGGCTTGTATAAGGTGAGCCCTTATGGAAGCCGAGAACGTCTTACAAGTGTTTCATAGATAGCGCATGAACCTCCCTAAATTTAAAGTATATACAGGCATGAAGTTTTCTTTAAAAAATAAGCCAGGTTCACAGATCATAGATATCTACAATATCTTTAAAAAACATACAAGTAGTAAGGTTAATCAAATCCAGAAAGAGGTTGTGAAATTTGTAGAAGAGAATTCTAACTCTTGAGATCCGATCCAAAACGCCAAGTTAATGATGTGGAGCATTTCTTTAAATTCAAGGAGGAAACATATTTTCGTAGAGTTTTCCCTTCGTTTGCATTTACGACGTACGACACTGTCAGTCACCGCATAGAAAGAAGTACTCAGGAAACAGAAATCACTCATTTATGTCGACTCAACTGTGTAGTCTAGTTGTAAGGTGCGAGGTTAGTTCCCTGCATAATACATAATAATGGTGAATGGAGCGAAGGGGAGTTGGTAGATTTTATTGCTCTCTCAAACTCATCAAGGGATCAAGTGATGAGGGGATTTTATGGCAAAAAAAGCTGGGAATGCTTCCTCATTCGCTATTTCTTCAAGAATGGTAGTTCCAATAGCTCAAGCATAGCAGATTGTGAGTCCCTTTTCATAAAAACTCGGAAGTAAAGTAGTATCTTTGTTTTTGGATGGAAATGAGGCAATCATAAAAAACCGAGAATCCATCGGACTCGTTTGAGTTGAACTGAAAGATCTAGGGGAAGCTGAGAGGTGGCTAAGCTGGAACTCGAAACTCATAGTGAATAACTTAAACAAATAAATAATATTCTGGAGAAAGTATATAAAAACTTTCTAGGAATGTCAAAAGGGCACGCCATAGCTCTTTATCTCTCTCAGACTCCTAAAACCGTTAGCCATTGTATAAGTTACAAGATGATTGCTTGTCCAAAAAATGTAGTATGTACGAGTATTGTGCATTCACCCGTCCTAACTTGTTATGAACTTTATTGCTTTGCAGAACTCGATCCAAATAGCATTGGAATGGATATCATCGATAGAGGAGTCTTGTTCATTCGTAATAAAGATGTCTTCGGCAAGAAACTGTTGGTGTTCAAAGCAAAAAATCATACCAAAGGCTCTTTGGAGACTGAGAAAATGCAGAAATTCGTCGTCTACTGGTTTGAGAGAATGGAGCGGTAGGTGACAACATAAGAATTCCTTAGCAAAAATTTTTGACTCTATTTTTAAATCCCAATCTCGAGTTGTTTCCTTGCATCCATCCTTAAGCTTTTGAGTTCTTTAGTTACGCTCTACTTTCTCCATTTCTTATGAAGTTATGTCCCGTTGTAGTCGATCCGTATCATGGTGATTCCTCTAGCTATATATCCCTTTCAATATTTAACACTTTTCTCCCCTTCTTAAAAGGATTGTAACGAACAGAAATGAATTCCTCTACCCAGGTATACAATATAGAGAGCTCAATTCAAACGGCTTTAAATCAACAGAAAAAGCCACACTGAGCAGAGAGGAGAGGCGCGTAAGATATACGCGAGCGTTAAGGCAGGGGCTTTATGTTCGATGCTATTGTACTC
The DNA here is from genome assembly GCA_034694785.1 of Agrenia bidenticulata. Lineage (NCBI taxonomy): Eukaryota > Metazoa > Arthropoda > Collembola > Entomobryomorpha > Isotomidae > Agrenia > Agrenia bidenticulata. The sequence goes on from JAQFYM010000264.1 coordinate 51,006, forward strand.
TTGATGACTTTGTAGAGATGAGATTGATTCCGAATTTCGTTCCGGATTTACATCTGTACTCGGTGAAAGTTGACATGAGTTTTATGGAAGGGAAAGTGTGTTCAGTGATTTATCCATCCAAGCAGACGAAACGAGGCAGGGTAGCAAATATATGATATTCTGAAAATAATATGTACTTTAAGTAAGTACAGTCTGTAATTATTGATTTCATTCAATTCGTTCCACTAGTTTTGTTCCCTTCTTCTCCTCTATTTTTCTTTCCTGCTTCCAACCTGTTTACTTTTATTTATTCCCAGCTCAATAAAGCTAGCGCATTTATTTGCACTGTATTGTATTAAAGCAAGGCTTCGGCAACCAAATAACAACACACTTTCTCCATAGATTTTATGAAGTTGTCAGTGTGTTGTAAAGTAACTTATAGAATACCGAAATTTTGCTGCATACATGACCATTAAAATAACAACTTTTCCTCGGTTCAACACAGATTGTGTATGTGTGTGTAGTCATAACTAGGATAGTAATCTGACTTCAGAAATGATAGAGGCGTTACCTTAACAAGAACTCGAGATCTATAATGGTACAAAACTTCCATTCTCTCTATCATATTTACATTTTAAATTGTCAGAAATTCGACTCAATTGGAAAAAATACATGCTACCATGCATATACTTGATGTCGCTTTGCGTATCATTGACTGAATCTGGCTTGCCTATGCTAGCAGACTAACAAGCATATTTGCAAAAGGTTTCCGTTTTTTCCTTGAATACACCAACCTGAGGGCCCAAACCAGAAGCACTTACACTAAATTTGTCTTTAGGGAGTCAAGGAGCGATCAAATTTCGGTAATATTTGACATGAAAGACACGGGCTGGAATAACATGGACATGGATTTTGTACGATACCTGATAACACTGCTGAAAACCTACTACCCTTACTTCGTCAACTATGTGAGATAAATCAAGCCAAACGGTCTTAGCTTTCAAAAACGATCACTCAAAAACTATATTTGAAAGCAGTCAAATCGATTTAATAGTTGGCTTTCACTCATATACGTTTTCTTCTTTGATTTTCAGTTGATAATCTACGAAATGCCATGGCTATTGAACGGTAAGTACCCGAGAACGGATGAGTGTTGAAGGAAACAAAGTTGAAAGAAAATTAAATTAAATCTAGCAAAATCAATAGCCATCAGTCTCACTTGAAGAAGTAGAGGCTATAAATGAAAGGACGAAGTCTCTTAGAGTGTTCATCCTGTAGGATGTATCGATCTTTCATTTTGTCCATGGATATACAGAAATCCTTGCTTAATACACTTTTACAATTTGTTTCTAGTATATAGATAAAAGGGTCTTGAGTATAGTTTAGGATCATGAATAGAAGTGTCTTCACAATGTAGGATGAAGAGGATGCTTCGGAAAAGCTGGATTGTTAAGACTGTTCAGAAGGATGCAGGGACTGATAGTTGAACGAGATATCTCCTTCCTTTTGGTAGGGTAAAGGGATTCCTTAGAACTAAAATTAACGTGATCAATGAAGGGCACGAATAGGTTCAGATGTTAAAGAAGAGATAGTGTCATACTTATTCTCTACTTATATTTGACGATCAAAATAATTTTGTTTTCGTGACTATCATCCCCTGATTTTTTTTCTCAGCCGCATGGAAGATCATAAAGGGTTGGTTGCCACCAAAATTTGTGGACCGCGTGAAGTTTCTGGATAAGAAAACCCTTAAAGACTACATTGACGTTGACAATCAGTTAGCTGAATGGGGTGGTAACGATAAATACACATTTAAGTTTGAGCCGGAGGTGAAACAACAGTCACAGCAAGTAACCTCGTCAACTTCAAACGGAAGCAGCACGTCAGAAATGAAGTTAAGAAATAAGGTGAGGGATTTCTGAGTTTCCTAGGCTACATTTAACGAATATTACAACATATACATTTAATGAATATTTAGCACCTTGTTATGATGTCAATAAGTTGACTCTTGTTGATGGGCAAGATTCCTTGACAACGTTAGTACCGCGCTGTTGCGCTCAGGAGCGGAGCGATAAACAACGTCTAGTAATCTTGGTTGATAGGAAATACAAATATGTCATGTCATCTCATAAGATACGTATCGTAGAACCCTATAAACCCCATCAAATAGTAAACGTTGGGATAAGGATTGTGAAGGTGTGAAATCCCAGGGTGCAGATTCGTTATCATCTGAAATCTGAACTCTAAAGTTAAGAAAGCATTGGTCACTTGGTTTGGTCCGACTTAGTAATGCCTGTGCTAGGTCGAATTTCTGTAGAAGATGGTCCATGGGGTACTATTTCAAACCACTATATTGCTCAAAACATTAAATAAATCGTTTCATTCCTTAGGCCCAATTTACAGGGCAAGAACAGAACCGGGATGTTCATCAGTTTGAGTACAGTGAAAGTACAAGTGGGAGTCCGAGTCCGATTCAAAGCTCTACAACGGGGCTTGGATCACAAGCTCAGAACGGTGGTGGTAAGGTTTCTATGTGTTTAATCTCAAAATATTTTGATCAAAATGAACAATCAAGTTTAATTAAAAAAACTCCTTCTTGTCAAATTCTCTTGAAGACAACTGCTTGGCCGATATCGAGGAAAGAATTACCTTCAGACCTAGCGAAAATGAAGAGTATGCAGCTCGACTTAATGTTCGAAATAAGGCAGCCAATGGGAGCTCACTTATTATTAAAGTAAGTATATTGAAAGTCGAATATAGTAGATAGTAGATTCCATCTAGACGACAAAGAAATTAGATTTGAGAGTCTCTGTGTTCATTTTAGGTTACTCATACTGCATAATGATTCTTCATAATTCTATTTCATGTTGCTCAAAATTGATTGGTCCGGCATTAATTTGGTTTCCAGATAAAAACCACCTCGCCTGAGAAATACAGAGTGAAACCCATAATAGCCGTGCTACACCGAAATGCAACAGCTACAATTACAGTCACCACCCATCAAGGAGTGTCCGGAGCTACACTGACTCGAGACAGATTTCAAATCCAAGTGGCCATTATCCCTCCAAATATGATGCCGATTTCAGGAAGTGACGGGAGCGACGCGTCCAGTGACTCCAGTCACCACAATTTTAATGACCTCGGAAATAATTTTAAAGTAAGTGACTTTTAGTGTATCCCTTTTATAACCTCTCTGAAAGAAGGCTTCGACATTTACTTGCACTCGTTGTCGAAATTAGTTGAAAGGATATGTAAGGGCATCATATGGCTTTTAGCCAACTAATATAATAAGTTGTAGACAGGGCATAGTGCTCATCTGAAACTTCTGAAAGGTTGTTAGATGGATGACTTGACTTTCATACTATTGAATGTTCTGTCCACTGAACCAGTACTAATTTAGTGCTCGTATTTGATTCTATTCTTGAAATCTTTTTGGAGAAGGACAAATCTACCTACATTACTTCTTCTTTGTCAGTAATCGAAAGACATCTTTTTAGCTCTAAATCACTTACTTTATATCAACTTTTTTACATGAGACCATCCAATCAGTAGCACTTTTGATGGATCTTCAACATGAACTCTCGCTTTGTTTTCAAATTGGGGTCGAATGTATTTTAAGCAAATAGTCGGATCTGGAGCTGTACTGGAGACTTACCGAGTGGCAGTTGCAGTAGAAGCAAGACCAGGAGATAATGGACCGGGATCCGGAAACTCTATTGGCTTAAGTGATGATAGACTTCGTCGAGGACTTGATGACTTAGAGAAAAAGGTTTGTAATGGTAGTATGGCCTTTTAGGAGGATTCTCACTTACCTATTTCTGTATTTGAACATATCTTTGTAGATTACCGAATCTGTTTCGAACAAAGTGATGGCTAACATCGCAGCGAGTCAGAGATTTTTATTCATAGCTCTTGGGATAATCGCATTTCTCTTCTTATCGATCCTTGTCTACCTCTATAAATTGTCCCCTCCCGATTGCTCCAAGGTATGTTCTAGCGTGATTGAATCGGGTCATTGGACAGGATCACCTAAGAGTGATGCTGCTTCTTGTCAGCTCTAGGATCAAAATTCAAGATTCACTGATTTGTTGAACGGGTTAGTTATTGTCTGAGATTTAATGTTTCTACATAAGTGCGAATTATTTTCAGTTAAAGTACAACATTAGTGAGTGCGAAACAATCAAACGTAATTCCAATTAAACTGCAGTCTGAGTTTTTCAATCTAAATGTGATGAAAAGAATTGTGATCAAACCTGTACAATAAAGACAAAATAATAAATTAAAGTAATGCGTCATTTAAAATTATTTCCATAATCATAAATCCATATCCTGAAATATTAATGGAACTTCTTTTGTGAGAGATATGAGAATCAATCTACTTCAACTCAACTTCATTTTTTTTACAAAAGTAGATTGTTCAGATCCTCAGCTATAGTAAGGCAGTTTTTATATCCAAAAAATTTGACGCACTTAAACTAATGCAATTTTCTGCATCCTGTAAAAAAAATTCTCTATTCATAAACTGAGATGGTAGTCATTCCAGGCGTCTGGCATTCAATTGTGCTAAGATATGTACGATCCAGTTTGCCGATTTGATTTGCATAACTATGCTCTATGCAATAAAAGGATCTGGATTCCATATTTGACTCCGCAATTTATATTCCATGCCACAAAACATTCGAATCAGTAATATGAAGTTTGATGTGCCTTGGTGCAGACAAGTGAAAAATATGAAATATTTCTCTCCCTGACTTGCATACGTTACCACCAGCAAACTGATGAGGACTTCATTTGGCTTCAACGAACACTACCGAACTCTCAGAATATCGCCTGAATGCTGTTTCGCATGTAAATTTCGGCTGAAACCAGAAAATAGGCATATATTATATAAAGCAAGCCCGAACGAACAAAAGCTAAAAGAGGATGTAATCTATCCCAAGCATTTACCATATTGAATCAACGGTATTCTATATGAAATCCGTGCAACAAAGGAGAGTAGAAGTTCCATGTAATTGTATTTGTATTTTAGACCCTTTGATAGCGTTCCGTAAACTCGAAAACAACGAAATACTATGAACGAATACTAGTCGGAAATATTTACAGGGTACTCAAAATTTTTACCTTATTCAAAAATCTACTTCTTTCGTATTCCCACAAGGTACGTAAAGTTAATTAATAGTCTACGGACAAGATTCTGAACCCTTTTCCTCCTTTATAAGGTTACGACAAACGAAGCATTTTTTGAAACAAACAACTTTTTGAACTTTTGAAAAAAATGCATGGCAACAACCTTTTTAATTTTTAGATTTCATTCATAAAATTTGAAATATTTTAACAAATTTTACTACGTTGGCCACCTAGTGGTACAGCGATTCAAAATAATTATTTCGTTAAAAATAATTCATTTGTCGTAACCATATAAAGAGGACGAACGTTGTCAAGGAATCATGGTCTACGGAAACGAACTTTACATATCTTGTTTGGTATCCTCCTTGGAAATTTCATGAATAAGAATAGTGAGTTGAAAACCTTTGTCATGGCATTTATTTCATCAATAGGTCTGGAAATATGAATTAATTGAAATCAAACTCCTCAGATGTGGATAATTTCCGTAACACGATAGGTTCTCCAGCTTCATTATGCATTACTTTATCAGTCTAGATAACTCATGATCCTTCCATTTGATCCCAATATCGACGAGTTTCTTTGAAGTCGGTGTAGAATAACTGAAAACAAGCCTTGCAGGAATCCTCAAATATTTGAACTATCGATGACATGAGTCAAGGACTCAATGCTATAAACAGTTTGGAAAGCTTGCCCTCCAGTTGTTTCATCATATTATAATATTGATAAGATATGTGAAATAGATGATGTGCTTTCAAATACCGTTAAATATGTTTAAAAGGCATTGGGATAGTCGTCTGGATTCGTATAGCCTTAATTGGCTACATTTTTGGTACCCTAACGATTGATATATATTACGATACAGAAAACTTGAATCTTCCCCAGTTTGGTGAAATGTTCATCATCAATATCCAGTTACCTAGTAGGGTTTGCCTCAACTGGAGTTAAATATTAACGGATTTGAAGGCTGTTATTAGGACTTGCAAGTATAGGAAGTTCAGATGTTTAATAAGCAAGAAAATTAATTTAAAGACTTTTGTGAGCCAAAAGGATTATTATTTAATATTATATAAGCTAAGGATCACAATAGTGAAAGTATGATTTGTAAACAGTGATATCATGGAAATAAAACACAGTTTCATTAGATGCATCATTTTACTTGTATTTACTACTCAATAATGACGTAACAATACAAGTTTAAACAGTTTGACATACCAGTTTAGGGAAATTAAGGTAGTTTTTTTAAGAAATTATCATATGGAAAACAATACTGTTGATGGCTTTACAAAAACTATGGTTAAGTATGTAATTGAATGAAACGCTTCAACCGAGTAGTTTTTGGGGTCGCAGGGTATGAATCACATACTCTCTCATCATCTTCAATAATAATTATTGCCGTTACTTAACTAAATTTTCATACACTTCGTTCAAAAACATAATTGGTACATCTTCAATGAATTACATAAAACATTCACTACAACACACAACATTCTCATTACTTTATCCATGATTTTCCTAATCTTATTTATTTCTTGTCCTAATTCCATTTAAATAAGGTACGCAATGCATTTTTTAAAACTTATTATATGTTAACATGGTTTCCTATTTTATTTCGACTACGGAATAGCATTACAATTTCTTAACTAGACCCTCTATGGTGATTAAAGAGGTCTTCCTGATCGTCAACAAAGATTTATAATGGTAGAGTCCACACAAAAGTCGTACATTTATATTTCAATTCAGGAATCATTTGAAACCCTCTTGTATAACAACCCTTAGCTTCTAACTTCTTAAAACTTTCAACTCACTCTAAGCACGAATGAACAAAGCCATTTTTATTTTACTATACTTCTGAAACATTTACACATTCAGAGATCTTAAAAACGTACCTAAGTCATCAACATACATGTGACTTACCATACAACACTATTACAAGCAAGCCTTAGCTAGAATTGCCATTTACACTAGAACCGCTCGTAAAAAAATCTGCTAAATTATAATGATTGCGCTTACTAATTAGCCAAACCGAATACACTCTAAACTTGAGGAGCAACAAATTAAATTTCTGAGCCCATGAATTCTCACAATTGACAATACAGTGACAGTATGGTAAAATTCCGCTACACGTGTATACGAAGATGTTCTACTTCATACTGAACGATTCCAAAGGCTTACAAAACTCATTGACCAAGTCGGATCAACCGTTCCCTTGACTATATATCTTCCACGTGTAATGATTTGAATAAAAATATAATTTTTAAAAGCACCATACATCAGCATCGGGCTTATTACAATAAACCGACTCGTAGCAACTCAACTAAAGAAGGTACCGAGGTCAGAAATTGCTCTCTATAGGTACATGACTAATTAACAATATTGATTTCCATATGCTGCTGCACTGATCTCCACAGCCGTAGGATCCTGTTGTAAAATTTATTTTTAGTTTAATCCTGTTTACCTTCTGCAAACACATGAAATGAAATACCATCATTAACAGTTTTAGGGTTTGAGAGAATGAGTGTTGAGGCAATTAAGATTGGATGAAGGGCATAGTTATAATGAGAATCTAATTTTGGTCGTCAGTTTCAGAAACTTCGTGTACTCTCCTGTCAATACAATATTATATACCGTATTCCCTTTGAGTTTCGACCATAAACACCATTTTGTCCTCAAGCGTCTCTGATGGCAAAGAACTCGGTGGTGAGGTTTAACATATCAAATAGAAGGGACAAAATTTTTTGGCTCGATGCTCTTTGGCATGGATTCAGCTTCCTATTCAATTTTCAATCCATTTCACTCCTTTATTCTCTGATTTTCCTGTTTTCTCTTTCATCCAGTCCAATTCCTGCCAAATGATCAACTCTGCCATTTTTCCAAATTCTCTTGGAAACCGTCTCACCTAACTCGTGTTCTCCTTTTCCCATTCCTTGCTTTCCTCTTCTTTATGTTCTAAACCAGATTGTCAAACTAGACTTTATTGTCAAGTGCCGAACAAATTCTGATTTTAACTCTTACATCTAAGCGGATATGCTGTTTGAGATCAGATGATAATGATAATACAAGAACCAGTTTTAACACTTAATGGCAACAAGAATTATGAATAAGCCCTGATTTTTAAATTACTCTACACAGCCGTAGCCGGAACATTCAATGAAGGCTACACTAATCTAAATGGTTCAGATTGTCTTCAATAGGATTTCTAGAAACTCAAACAGGAGAGGAGATCAAATCTAATGTTCACTGTTAAATCCTTTCATACGACCATAAACGTCATATCTTTAGAGGAGGCGTTTGAATACGTAAATTTAAGCATCCAAATCTGATATCGCAAGCTCGGAAGAGATCAACTGCAAATTTTGGACCTAAATTTGCGTAGTGTTCTTTAAACGATGATTCAAACTTTATTCAAAACTACCAACCACAACCTTAACTACACGGCAATTTAAAAACAATTTATTCATTTACTTGAGTTTACTGGAAAACAAAATTTGAAATCCGTCGTATTAGAAACATTAAGGGTACTTTTCACTAATCGCCTTACACCCCATGTAAATTCTAAACTGTTAGGCCATCGGATTTGTTTGCGATGAAATATGTTATCACAAAGTCTGGGTTGGAGTTTCTCTGTCGTTTAGTTTTCCGAAAGCCGGATTACAATTATACGCGCTGATGCATTCATATCTTTTGAAGAGGAAGCCTGCCTTTAATAATGTCATTGTAGAAGACGCTGAAAGTTTGCCTTTATGTCTTCAAGTTTTTGGCCTTTGTAGCAATGATTATTACAGTGGACTATATGCAACAGATTTGCGGATATCATGGATCTCCATACTTTCATACTATTTATACTTCCATTCGTGCATCACTTAAGCTAATCCTCGACTAAAGTTCCCAACAGACCCATACGATTCACCAGCCACGCATCTCCTTCAAAATTATGAATTTATAAACACTCTCAGTTAAAGGGTGAGACTGTTTTCATTGAAATTTCGAAACTCCTCCACAGATTTCTGATTATGTCAAAACATTAGAAATAAATCTGCATCTCATTGAATTACAGAATGTAGATGTGAATTAATAAAATAACCACGGGTAAGGTGTCCTTTTAACTTCGTACTGAAGCATGTTTAATGTAATCAGCTATTGCATACCTTACCAAACATTAACTAACCCTATTTACTGAATTCCCAGATTAAACAAGCAAATATAGTAATGCTTTCTCCTTTTTAATGTCTATAAATTCCTTACTCGCTCTGAATCCTCATAAGCCTATTCCTTACATAAGTCGATACTTTGCTTTACAATCATTCCTCATAAATTGGAGTAAACATCCAGTAAACATCAAATAAAGTACTTAAGTAAGTTTGAGAGTAAACCATTCTGAATTTCATAATTTCAACATCCGTGCTTCATACTTGCCGATAGCTACATTCCAGCTTTAGAGTTTAGAGCTTTGAATTTCAATGATTATTATAGCTTTCATATTTTCTGCAAATATTGCCTTGCATTGTAGAGAAATTAAACTCCATAATCGATATTAATAATAGCTAAAGTTGTCTCTAGTTCTCATTTCTCAACCAGAACATTAGGAGAAGAAACAACAAAGCTTGGGGAGTGCAAGAAGGGGAGTTAATTAGTTAACATTATATTCCATCGTTCCTTACTACTAGACGTAGTTGGCAGGGTTGCAGTTATCCTTATAATTCCTAGTTTCTATTAGTTTTAATGATTATTCCCTACTCCAAGATATATAAAATGGTTTTTACGTTTCTAAAACAGAAATCACATGAAAGACACAGACATGGCGACAAAATCCACTCAATAAAACCGGCATGTTGGAAAATACAAGATCCGGCAGAGACAGGAAATGGTAGCATTTTAAATTCATAAACATTAAATGTTGAAAACCTGACATAAGACTATTTATGTTGAATGTTTGTTTAAATTCTGTCTACACTTCTACACTCTAATAATATTATTACTTATTCATATCCATTGCCTATACCTATCCTTAGCCCATAGTAAGATTTCGTATGCATGGCAGTGAAAGGAACTAGTACTGAATTCTTTCTTATGCTCTACATGTAATATATTTATTATAATTATGTCCTTCTCAAGCCCAGTGGAGCAAACAATTGTCAGCATTTAGCGTTAGACATCCCATTAGCATATTTTGCAGTCATGGCTTTCATTAAGTTTACTAGCCACACAGCCATGGGATCATATCATCAAGAATCACGAGGAAAGAATTAGAGCCTCTGTATTTCTGCTAATTTTTTCGTCCCTGAAAAACCTCTGTGGCATGTACATATCTGCTTTTGTATCTTAGTATGTCATTTCTAATTGTGTTCGAATGTAAGCATTGCATTTGGAGAACCCACACACGCTTCCGTTTGAACCAAACCAGATGTGGATTTCCTTGTAAATGAAATTCTTATTGTGTACATTTGCTTTTCGGTTTTCCTTATTTTAGGGCAGCATAAGATAAAGAATGATAGAGTAACATTTCTTCCTGTCTTACTATTTCAAAATGTGCTGCTAGGATTTCAGAGGTTTCTTTAATGCTTTGAACCACAATTTGTGTCTTACAAGCAGTTTTGCTCGGGAAGAAATCAGATCTGAAGTACAGGTATCAACACAGGGAAATAAAAAGAAGTGACATTCCTGCTTCTTATATCCTTACAATGTAGGTAACATATAACAATATGAAATGTTAAATCTCCGAATACTACGTCATATGGAGAAAAAATTTGTAGGGGTGCTCACAATCTTAGACAGGGTATTGATTACAGATTAAGAATTAGGGTATCATACGTCTACAAATATAAACATGACTTGGGTGGATGATTGTTTTGTTTCTCAGACTTTCGGTCGCACAAACGTTTATTTTTCTTTAATCACCTAAACCAAGTGTGTGTGTAAATACCCAGGTTTCAAAAGAATTAATCTCAAATGTTAATCCATAGTTTGAAATAATCAAAAATGTAGAAAAGGAAAGTGCATAGATACCAAGTGTAAATCGGTCCTAGATTTATGTTTTATTCTCGTTATTATAATAATAATCGATATGTAATAGTAAATAAGTAATCGAGTCACAACGGAATGAAGAAGGTAGTTGTAGGAACTAATCGGACAGCCGATTCAGCATATCATCTAGTAATTCCTTCTTACATTTCTAAGGAAAATCGAATTGAAGGTGTCGAAAAATTGCACAATTTGTGGCGTCGAAAGAAATGGTAAGCTTGCTGGGTCTTAGAATTAAATTTTCTTCAAAGCACACATGCATTTGGTGTTTGATTTTGGAATTTTGAGATGAATCTGACTCTTCCCTTTTCCTCTTTTTCTGTCTTGATTGATCTTAAAGGCAAAATATGTTCAGTTTTTCTAAACTAATTACAGCTTTATTAAACTTAGTATATGTAATTTGTAATGCCTTACATTAATAAATGCACCACATCCTGTAAAGGTATTTGTATGCTGGGCTGGGTTTAGTTTTTTTTGGAATGAACAAATACAGAGAAGACCTTTGTTTCGACTTTTCTAACGAAACACTAACCCAAGCTAATCAGTTCTTGAAGGCTCAAAAAATTACTGTCATTTACTACACAGAATAATGTATTCAAAATCCAGTCTCAGTACATTATGAGCCTTGGAGAAGGTTTTAAAATAATAAGCCTACATTATACTATGATAATGCAATGTTCTTGTATCTTTCTACGGATGATGATTGATGAGAACAATGTATTGACCAGATATTTGAATGATGAGGAAGAGGTTGACAACACTACTGGTGTCTTTTCATGTGAAGAGCCAAATGGTCCGATCTTGAGAAGCATCGGTCACAATGGACACACTTGAAGGGTTTGGCACCAGTGTGTTTCCTATAGTGCCTTGTCAACTCATCAGATCTTGCAAAACGCCACTCACAACCTTCCCACATACACTTGTACGGCTTCTCTCCTGCAAAATAGACAAACACAGAATTAAGATACTTGATTGAGTCATAATTATAATAAAGACAGGAATATTTTCTGGGAGATAATTGGCTTTGCCATCCCTGCAAATAACCAATAAATCTGATCTCATTCTGTTTTAATGACACGAACAATTATTCTAAAAAACCATCAACTTAAACAGTAGAAAAGTTTTATAACTTTATGAAACGTTCATTATTTAGAATTGGTTTATATCCAAAATTATTCATTCAGTTTGCTTAACTAAGCTACAATGTTTTCCTAAAGTTAGAAACAGTTCAAAACTATTGTAATATTTCACCATCCCCATACCAGCAAAGTTTATTTCTTGATAACAGTTACGCACAACCTGAATTCAAAACTAATCAGACCATTAAAAAACTATAAATTCATTATTTTCATTTCATTCTATAAACCACAACGGTATCAGAAATTAAGCTGGAGTTAGCATTTAGTATATAACTTTATGGTCTGAGTGTATCCAAGTCAAATAACCAAAATGTTTCGATTTCTCAAATTCCCAAGCTATTTGCATTCACATAGCCAAGCTGCTTATATTGCTGGTAAAGTTTGAAAAGACACGAAGAAAATTTAACTAATTTATACGAAGCCTTCAATGAACTAAACGAAAATATACCTTTCCATCAATCGTTTTAGGTTCACAGAATCGATGGCATGATGTATGAAATTGTAATAGCGTTTTTAGCTCTTAGTTTTTTTAAGAGTGAGAGACGCTGTGTTTTTCGCTAAACATACAAACTATCCGCACCCCATAAGTTACAAGATTCTATTGATCATTTGGCATTTAGAATTCATGGCTTTTGATGTAACTCGTCAACACACGTATATAATGAGTGGGCTGATATAATGGGAGTAACAGTACGTATTTGAAGCAAACCGGACAGTGTATTGGATGACTCGCGAATTTTCGGGAGCATCAAGAAAGTTCTAAAGTCCTAACCATATTCGAATGATGACATGATTAGTATTGATTAGACATCAGAAATGTACCATTCCCAGTGCACACATTATTACTAGGAAGGAGTCCACAACTCTACCCGCCCGGACAGAGTTGAATCTTTCTGTCTGAGGGAAATGGATCAATATGCTTTCGATCGATCGATGTAAGAAGCAGAGCAAAAGTAAAGCGGTCATAGACACTAGATTTCTTATTATGTTCCTGTCTGCTTCTGAAGTTTATAGAATTCCTCAATAATTCAAGTGTAGTAAATTGGCTAATGCCTCTTCAACTTTGGTTGAACCTTTTGTAATCGTTTAGTTCCTCTCTAGTGTCTATGTATGGTACACATATAACCGAAATGGGTGAATTAATTATGCCTGGTCAGTAGTGTCCTGTCATGTCACTGTCAAAAATCTATATTTAGTGCTGTTTTTGATACTGTCATCTCTTATAAATGCACATGGTGCTATTTAAAAACTTATAAATCTGGGTCACGGCTCTTTGGATGTTAAATCATTACGGTACTTGAATTATGATCGTTTGTTCAATGCCATTCCGTACATATTAACTATTTTAAAACTCTATCTATTGTTGTAATTAAATATTTGCCAACTGGGATGAGTTCACTAACAAATAATGGAGAAGTTAAAATTCAAATATAATTTTATTGACTTGGCTGATATTTTCGTGTTCATGTGTGCCGCTAGCATAATGAAATTGGTAAATATCTTAACATTCCCTGAGTAGTTTATTTTAAGGGAATAATCCAACCGAAAGATGATTAAAAACTTCTATGAGAAATAACTAATGAAGCATAAAAGTTAAAAGTAGAAGTACAAACCGACTTAATTCCATTGATAAATTATGAAAATGTAAGTTTAAAACCAAGCAAACTTTCCGAGTCAAACTCGAAAATTTATGTCATTCTGTGAAGTATTCTTCTGCAGCAAGGGTTCTAAATATATTAGAACTCCGTACATTGCATTGTGTTATTAAGCCTGAATAAAGTTTTTACCATATCTTCCAAATACAAGCGCTCGCTTGATTTCGCTCTTTTTTTACAAAGAGTGAATAGGGGTTTGCTCAACTTAAGCACAACTTCCTCTGAATTCATTTCAAACTTTTTAACTCTAGGGGGAACATGTGCATTGGCTATTGAATAAATCCTGTCCACTTCCTAAAACAGACTCCGCAAGGCAAGCCTTTCTGCGTGTAACCCGATTTCTTACTCTGACTGTTTTAAGATCTGAATATATCCTCAGAATATCATAGGATTGTATCATAAACATACTTGATATCTTAACTGGGAACTGAATTAGAACCAAACCATTAATGCAATATCCATGTGTCCTAAATCTGTAAACGAGGGCTCAAGTATATAAAACCTTATAGAAACAAATTCACGAGTTTCAAAAGGAATAAAAATAGTCATGATTACTTAGTTTATTAGCAATGTCCTAATTACTTTTATAAACGTTTTAAAACATCGGTAACTTCAAACTTCAATATGAAACCGTTTTATCTCCATTACAGTCGAATCACAGACTCAGGTGTGTGTATGGTTAGATTGAAAAAGTAAAAGGGATTTGGATATTGGCAATAGCAAATTTTATCTACCGGATTTAATGCCCATTCTAATTTTTATTGTCATTTTAATGCAACTACAACAATCATTAAAACAGGATACCGGATTGGATTGGATTACAGCAGCCCCTCATTAATGCGAAGCCCAGGCTGTGAATCCAACGCCTCCAAGTCACTAATGTTATTACAAAGGGAAGAGAAACCTGTAATTATTGAAGGATTAATTGCCTCTGCAGTCTTCTCGTCGATAATAGCTAATTCTATTTTCGAGTGCGAGGGTAGTGAAAAAGGGACAAGAAAACAGCTCATTAGAAAGTAGAGGAGATGGAGCGATATGAGTTAGTAAATTCAGATGTCCATGATTGTAACAGTTTTGAAATTATTCATTACATGAACTGGTGAGAGATTCTAGATTGCATGACCAATCTGAAACTTGGATGATTGATGATGAACTTGTGATGGTTATTATTTACAAAGTAGTTAAAGTAAACATCTTTTAGTAGATAAGCCCTTTCTCTTAGATTGTGCGTAGGCAGCGCGCAAAAGCCCCCCTGTGGAAGTACAAGCCAACGCAAGGAAATCAATACTCCTATACACCCTTGCTGTACTCTGGAAACCAGATTTCGGTTTTCAGCAGAACAGTGAACAAGGCTATAGAAAGAACTCATAACTAACTGGTTTAGGTATGATTACTACAATGTGTAGTAGTTGACTGACTGAAATCGGGGCCCCTTGCGTAGATAACCTTATCAGATTCTTTGTGTTTTTGGAATTGTGAGGTGAGCAAGGGAGGACCAATTGATCTATGAACTATAAAAATTTATGATCTTTCCTCGTGTATAAGTGGGGAGAATTATGGCATTTATTAGTTGGCGTTGGGCTACCAGGTCTGTGTTCCAATTATCGAGCTAGCGTCATGAATATAATTTAGGTGCGTTTCTATCAAAAGCCTTTGCTAAGTAGTCTCTTGCTCATTTATATTCAGCGGATCTGGAGTTGAGTAGATTTTTTAACTGCTTTGAGCTAGTTTTAAGCAATAATGGGTATGATCAGGTATTAAATGATGTGGCAACTTCCTATTCCTACTGCATTATTAATATTCTCTATTGTGTCTTAATGCTAGTTCAATTTTGATCAATATTTTGTTGGCTATAATTTTTGTAGCTAACTTTAATACGTAACAAACAGATTTGGAGTTTGGGCAAACTTTTCTGACTGAATGCCTTATATATATATAAGGCATAAGCCGTAATTAATGCTTTTTTGAATTCCCTTTAATTTAATATTGAAAAGAGGAAGAAAAGAGGAAGAGCCGCAACCAGGAACTTGTCAGTAAATGTACTCTTTGGTTGTAAAAGTTTATGGAAGTTGGTTTATGGAATTGAGAATTGTATATTTATGGGTCTGTATTTGATTTCTTACGATTACTGATAAAGTTTAGAAGACATGGGAGTCAAATATCACATTATCGTTCGAATATCCTCCAGAACTTTTCGATCAACCACTACAGAAGTCGAAAGTTTGGCTGCACAAGTCCAGGAATTATGCCTTGGGTTATTATTATGTACTAAATGAGTTAATCTAAGGCATAAACCATCAAGTTTCATACCAAGTTTTTTTTATACATTAACTTAATTGGATCAGAATAATTTGTGGTACTTCGTTTGATTGCAAGCAACTAATTTTGGGAACGGCTATTGCATGTTCTATAAATTGTTGAACTTAGAATCCTTTAATTCTAATTTTGAATGTCCGTTTCTAATAAAGCTCGTCCGTCTAATACGAATTTCAGTATCTTTCTAACATTTAGTGAAAAGTACCTAAAGTTCAAGTTGAACATTGAGATTTTTAGAAAGGGCAACGACAGTTACCAGTCAACTAATAACTTTCTCCCCATCTTGGATCGAGAGACATGTTCTATTGTTTGAAGTACTAATTTATTTCAAAACGAAAGTGCTTAAGTCTGAGCAAGTGTATTTTACTATTTTATGAGTTTTGGGTTATCCAAATACCATCAACCATCCGAAAGTTTTGCATGGTACGAGTATTTATAAGGGGCAAACTGGAAAGTGAAAACGTGTTATTTACATACTTCAAAGGAAGATTTATCGGATGAAGCTATCTTAAACTTAGATACTGTCACTTCTTGTAGTTTTTATTAAGTTCCTTTCATTAAATGGCAGATGATAAATTGCATTTAAACTATTTTCGAAAAGTTCAAGATAAGAGATAAGTGAAATGGAAATTATTTATATATTTTTTAATCAAAAATGTTTGTTTCTGCCCATCTGCCATATGAGTTTGGTTAGAAACTTTGTGAGTTGATTGATGACGATTGATTTTTGCACTTGATCTTATATAGCATAGAACTACAGCACAATAAAGGCTTTTCATTTGTGCCACTAAAAAAATTTCCGAGCAATCGAGAAAAAAAAGGAATGTCTAGAAACCAGAATACAAAATTGATAACTTTAATTAATTCTAAATAATAATATGTCAATGCGATTGCTTTCTTCAGTCTTTTACCTTCATAATCTTAAATACCCCAAGTAATTATTCAGCTACACCACATCACACCAGATCCACTACATCATCTACCAAAACAATGCAAGCTAACAAACTTTTATGAGATATTTCTTCAGGTAAATAGTGGCATGAGTGCCATGACCCTGTGGTTTTAATATTTTACCACATCTTTGCAACATTATTACAAAATCATAAGGGTAAGGTGTGGTAAAACTCTGGTACTCATTACTTGTGAATTGCTTCGTGAAGTAAAATAATAAATACGCTCCTTTCATTCCTGGACAAGATTTAGGTATGTTTAGAGGGTCCGGGTGGACTGCAGTAGGTGACGACAAGACAAAGTACACATGGAAAACTGTAAATTCAGATATATTTGTAAATTAAGATTTTACCTGTGTGTGTCCTCTCATGAGCCTTCAAATGTGAACTTTTGGTATACATCTTCTTGCACCCTGGGTACATGCACCGATGATTCCGTCGCTTTTCGGAACAGTCTTCCTGTCTGCTGCTGATTTTAACTCTGGAGGATGATGTTGACTTATTGCTACTGATAGAACTAGTACTGGAACTACTACTGCTACTGCTTACACTGCTAGAGTTACTACTAATACTATTACTGGAGGCTAGGATGAGTGCTGGAGGTCGATGGAATAGTAAGGTGGGTTCTGAGAATCTTTTATTTCGTCTCACGGATTGGAGCATTACACTTCCATTTATTATGACATCGGTGTCCACATCCGTCAACTCGTTGGTAGAGGGGGATGAACAGCCTGAGCTGAGGACGTCCAGGGAGTCATTACTGTCACTAAAGTCCAGGAGGCCCCTTTGAAGGAAATCTGTAGGTGAATCCGTGGCTCTTTTCAACGTCTCCTCTTCATCACTCAACTTGGGTGACGAAGAATCCCGGACGGAACTCTCTGTGCCGCAATCGGTTAAGGACGGATTTAAATGACGACATTTTGGATATGGATCTTCTTTCAGACACCTCTCTAACTCGTAACAAGCCTGGAAAAATATAAATTAAACAAGAATTAAATTTCAGATAATATAAATGTAGAATAAGTTCTAAACATGCCGAATTCCACACAGTTAACAATTTTTCAGTATTTGAGCTGACGTAATATTTTTCCTCGAATAAAACTGAATTAGAGACTCCAGCTCAGCCGGAAAAAATAATTGTAGTTTTTACAAAAACAATACTCCAGTTACCAGACTAGTACTTATTATTTTCGTACTGGGAAAATATGGAGAGAAAAGCGGACCTTCCATGAAGTCAGTTTACAAAATAGCAATTCCATGTCTCAGTCTGGAGACGGGGAGCTTAAGAAGTTTGCATTCCAGCAATAAACAGTCTAACTGGCGCCTATGGCATCAGGATTTTCTTACAATGTATCACATATTGCAGAGACGTCGTAAAATGGTATATCAATACAAACTACTTCTCTTATCATATAAACAAGAGTTTAATTACTTTGGTAGAACTAATCGCTCCAGATTTTTTAATTTATTTGAAATTAAAAACCAAGGCATACTCAATTCAGAGATCCGTTCATGTTACTAGTTAGTATTAAATAATTGCTTGTGGATGTTTTAATGAAATTGAAAATTATAGTCACATATGCTGGGAACTGGCAACTGTCTTATTTTTTCAAACATTCCATTAAATGAAATGCTTCTCTCGCGCTTTGCAGTCTTCATAACTGGGTCGAGAGTCGAACACCAATGACCAAGTTGGCAAGCACACAGTAACTTGTCACATTGCAAGTATGAAAATAACACAAACGGCATTTGCTTGTTATAGACAGTTCAGACAGTTCTCGCAAAATATGTTTTCATTAAAAATACATCTGACCACAAGCAAAAATATAATCAGATCTACAAGCCTGCTCATGCTAACCGTAACATTGACTGTAATTATTTTCATTATAAACAACAGATTATTTGCTTTATTTGGAGTCGGTCGAAGAAGCTAGACATTTGATACATAGATTATACGCAGCTCTTGCATTGCGTTTATGTAAACTACTTGAGAATCCTCCGATGTCAGGAAAATAAGAGCCAGACCATTATTATGTGAGTCACCAATGGTTGAAAAATAAATTAGCAGAATGACTGGGCTAGAATACATCAATTGGCCCAATGCCGTTTGGGGTTCTATCATTCTCTATGATTCCTTACTCTACTTAACTGATTACTTAAGTCTACTTAATTCGCTCTTCAATTCAAAGCATGTATCTCAGCCTCAGCCCTTTTAATACTAAGAACTTACTAAGAAGCAAGAGCAACAGACCATACGCTTTCATTGATGCTTAAAAAAATATTATCAAGACTAATGTCTACATGTCAAGCACAAAAGTCCTGGCCATGAGTGCTTGTATGTATTTATACATTAATGCCGGTTCAGGTGGGATATATGACTTCCTACTCCCTTAAGCTTGAGAAACTCAAACGTTACTCATAAAATTACCCAGTGTAAAGTCCTCTTTTGACTCTTTTTAAAATTAGCAGTAAAATCAATTACAAATACAATATTAGCTCATTCAGATGGGGACTTATTAAAATCAAGTAATATGCGTTCCATTGACTCTATTTCTGTATTGATCTGTCTCCCAGTACGCACATTAGCATTTGTAATAAAGACATGGTAGTTATATAATTGTGTAATCATTCGGGAGGAAATGGATGAATTATCCATTGAGGGAACTGAAACCTTGTACGAAAAAGGGTCATCAGTCTTTGAGCTTATTAAAGTGAAAACAGGAAGGGAAAGGATGTGAGTGTAAAAGCTTATGCATTAGAGAGAGAGAGGGAGAAGCTGACATAAAATCCGGTAAGTGAAGACTGGGAAGCTCCTGGATCTAGGAGGAGTACCAATGGAGTACATAGTACAAGTAGTATTCAGCCATGCCATGATATCGACCTCTTCGGCCTGGTCGATATCACGTTTCTGCAGACGATGGCACACATTTCTTCCTCTCTACAAAATTTGCTTTCTCCTTCTCAAAGCCCGAGCTGGATGGAGCAGTCACCAACGTGAACGAATCCGTAAAGTTTATACTCTCATACATTCTACATTGGAATCTATCCATAGAGCCAGGACCGGTGATGTTACAGTTGCTAAACTAATATTCAAGTCTACAAACCACCTTTCACCTCTCAAAGCTTTCCCCCCAGAATCCATTGCCTCGCTATATGTCCCTTCGAACACACTAGCCAAAATTACGTCGTGTCAATCCCTATATACATATTGAAAAATAGAGTAGGACTGTATTTGTAGATATATATTTCTTGCTACAAGGCTAGTTCATTCAACGAACTAAAAATAGTGTAGAGTTGATAGTGTAGGGCTTTTCACAACTGGATTACACAACAAACCAGTACCTAGCCAACCTCTTCCAGCAAAAAACTTTTATGAAATAATGCCATTCCACAACTCACAACTTTGTCCCGGATTTGCATATGTTGTAGCCGCTAGTATATATGGCACCGATTCTCTTAACCGAACTGTCCCATTTTAGAATAGAGGAGATTAGATTGGAACGATCATGTAAAACTTTATGTTTCTTCCTTCCTTGAATAGTTTTTGTGTCCGTTGCAACGAAAGTATATGAATAAGGCTATACATTTTTTTATGGATATTTGAAGGCGCTGGTTAAACCCATGACTGGAGTTATCTTGAGAAGGATGACTAACTCCCTGACTTGCTCTTTCCAGATAAATAAGCTGGGATGTTAGAAAGGTCTTGTGGAAACGGTATGATACTAACCATGCATGGGCTGCATTTACATTGCATCCTAAAGTCAAACATCTCTGGTTAAGTTAAAAGAAATCACGGCTCAAAAACAGATCCTTGAGTACAGATGCGTCTGGCATTTCGTTTCGGTTTTCGTTACTTACTTACATCTGCATTCTGAAGTAAGGCTTTGCCAGTTCCCGTCTTCATCCTGATAGTGTGAACTATTATGGATGTATTTGGAAATGAAAAATGTGGTTCAAATCTGTTGAGGAAGGGCACATCTTCCTGTTTTCTTCCATTTCCATTCATCCCCTTTTTAGAAGCGTAATGTCTACTGTCATTTAGATTAGACAGAGACAGATTTTGTCAACAACTCTATGGAAGAAAACTCATTTTGGACAGAGTTTTCAGGGAAACCCTAAAACTTTGCTCCTTTTTTATCTCAAAAATCTTAAACCTTTCTCAATTCTGGCATTTCTTGTCTATTTGGAATACTGTTTACACTTAAAAATAACAATTAGTATGTAGGAGCCTCATCGCTACTTTTATCTCGTTTGACAGACACAAGACCCCAAAAGAAGAGGAATGCATCTGCATCTTCTAAGACAAATGGCCCCACAGAAGTATTAAGTGCACTTCGATTCCAAATGAGACCCTTTCGTAGAGTATTCATTCTCACGCTTTATTTATTCATCTCAAAACTTGAGGAAAGAGCTCTGATATGCATCAAAGGCTAGATTGGAACAGCGCTAAATTGTTTTTAGAAAACTCAATTACATATCTCACTATCCCACCTGATGAATAACTAGACGGACTATACGGACATTAGAGTCATAAGTTAGCATTTAAAAGAGCTTTGAATCTATGAATTAATATTCATAGGGTCTTTTCAATAAGTCCTTGAAGTTTAATGGTTCTTGTTTTGAATATCTTCCTCCTTTAGCAATGCAAATCGGTCATTCATATTTTCTAAAGACTAAAAATATAGTCGACTGGCTGGCACTAGGGTTTCTTAATTAATGCCACAGACTTTTGATGATGAAATTAGACCAGACCGAGTAGGTGAATTTTAAAAGGAATTACAAAAGAGGCTGAATGAAGGAAGCTAGATACATATCCCTAACATCAAGTACTTTGGTATGAATAGCTTTTAAATGTAAACCAGTCATGTCTTGAATCTCATACAAATATACAAATATTTTAATAAGCTAAATGTCTTTTGAACCCAATTGTAACTCATCTTTGGCTTTGTGAGTTTATTTTTCAACGAGCTCTTCTACATCTCTTCGGTTAAATGGCTGAGACAACATCAATTAGTCAGTGAGTTTGATAATCATGAGATAAGATTACTGTCAGTTGAGCCTAGCTCTTTGTACATCAATTGACCTTAACGGCCCCATTATATTACAGATCCCTTTATCAGAATTTTTTGAAACGTCTGTGCTGTGTTATAAATTTTATAATTTGGTCCTGATACACAGATAGGCTGAGTAAAGTACAGGGTAAACAGCTTATTAAATGATGAGCTCACAGCACGGTGGCTTGGCTATTGAAAGTGATGTCTCATATAGGTACTTAACATTTTTAATGTGCCCTACTCCATTTACAATTGAAGCTGCAATTTTAGTGCAACTTAAGTGCTAAATGATGATGTATAGATAGACAGTCTGACACTTCAATAAATACGAGATAAACTCTCATTTTAAAATTTACATACCCAAGCATGAAGGTAGAAATACACCATGATCTCACTAAAATATAACCTTTCCAGCCTAATCCTGATAAATTCCAGCTCAAATTATTATCTAACTAACATTCCATCATTGTGTGTGACGGAAAACACAATAGAAACCTCAATTTCATAAAATTTCTTGCACATACAAATTAACCAATAATCTTGTAGTGTAACCAAAACAAGAACAACTACCCGCTTAGAATCCTTCTCTTTTCGTAAATTAAAAACCATTTGAAAAACAAGCAAAATGTTAGTCAGCAGTAAGCCCAGTCCGCCGGGGTTCTTTGCAATCATATAAAAAATTGACCATTGATCTAAAATAAAATGTATTTTTCTTGTTTTTAAGGCTCAGACGGTAGCTAAATCACAAAATGGTATCCTAGTATTTTGAGCTAATACCCTCTCCTATGCCATGAGTCCCTATCAAACATTAACCGTACACGATTAACCAGACTCAGAGTCCATATTACGTAAATGCTGTACACAATCTAATCTTATCCCATCCATCTCATGAGTCACGCGCTATTTGAGTGGACGGAGGTAGGGAGGGCGTCTAAAATAACGAAATAAAATGAGCAACCACAAGAAGGTAAAACGCAGGGGAGAATGACAATCCATACTGTGTCCACAAAAGTGGGCATAGTCACTCAAGAAAAAATCAAACATTGACCAAAGGGTTTAAAGAATGAGTCACCAGAAATTACACTTTGTATTTATAGCAGGGTTTAAATTTCTACAAATTTAACAACCCCTCCGATGCAGATAGTGCAAAGTTATTGTTTCGGGAAACCCTAGGAAATAACATTATCCGTTATAAAATCTTTCTTCCAATCTCTTTACATCTAAACAGTATTGCACTAAACGAATTCTCCTAGCTTGAATTAACATACGCATACCAAGGCCAGAATACCGAACCATCATGCAAGATTGTAAAGTCATAACGTTTCATAATAAGTGCTCGAAAGTCGAAAGTCTTTGTAAGCACTAATGCGAATCCGTAAATATATTCAAATGAAAATCCAAGTCTGTCGTGTATAAAATTAAACTCTATCACCTCCAAGGGTGGTAAACAAACTGAGATTCAGCAATATCTTGGGATTCATTCTAAGCTTTAATTTCTCTTGCGAGCTCGAGCTCGGATTGGAACTTGGAACGAGGATAAAAAGGTGCGGCAAACTATCACTTAGATAGTAAAATATTCTTGCTATGTACCAGCAACCTAAAAAGTATAGATACAAATCTTAATGTTATCCTTCCCCCTCTATCAGTACAAAGTTTCAAAATTGCAGTATGATTTTTTTTGTTGCATGATTTTTTTGAAATGATAGCTGGATATAATTTAATCAGCTGTCGAATTCCTGTATCGTACATAATTATAAACAACAAAAAAGGTTGGAGTATATGTTATTGTTAGATTCTATACCTTATAAACTAAACCCCTGAGCAAACAAGGTAGAAAGTATAATCATGAATCGATAGGCAGTAGGCAGTAGACATGAGCTGAATTCTCAATTACTTTCATTTTCTGTAAGTGTCCCATGAAATTCCCAAAGGAGAAGAACATGGGGAGTCAATTTTATGCAGTCTGGATGAATCATCTCTGTATCACCATCATCACCAGTCACCACGACAACTTCTTCACTATCACCCCCACCCCCACCACCACAGTTCAAAGTTTCTAATGCAGATAGAAAAATCCATGAAAATGGTTTTATGGGAAATACACACCAAATTTGTGCAGTATTAAAAGTCATTCATGTTCATTATCCACCCACTGGCTACAGACAGACTTGCAGCCCAGTTTTATTTTCTTCATATTATGATATGATGCAGCGATTGCGTGCATAATATAGAAAATCTATGGTGTGGGTGAATGCATTCGCCCTAGTGTGTGTTCTTGAACAACTTAATGCCGAGAAGGAAAAAACTTCATCTCGTACAAAGATCAGTTCAGAGTTTAATAATATTCTCAATACCAGCGCCCATTCACAGACTAAATTTATATATAGATCCATGAATCCATCTCCATGTATATGTAGTATGTGAATGCCCGCAAAACACGAGTCCTGCTGTTCATTTTATGGGTTAATTTCGTCCACATACATTCGACAACACGAGACTACAATCAAAACTAAAAACCAATGACGGCTGGGCTCACATTTATGCCATTCATCCTGTTCCCTCCAAGAAGGGTTCTCACACCCTCTAATTACCACATTAGGTTCCGTTGATCCACTGAATTTTGGACCCATTCTATGTCCTGTAATTTCCCTTCAACTACAAAACAAAATATATTCCTTGAGAAATTACGTGGTGGCAAACTGGCAGCAGGACTTCACCCCTACCCTTTATTATGTATGGGGGTTGTTTCAATTTAATTAGTCCGTTTATTCATTAGCTTTACTGAATAGGAGTTTGGATCCAGGACTCCTGATTGGAAAACAAAACGGAAGTGAAAAGAGCAATACACTGGGATTGGTTTTATAATCCTTATATTTAGTTCAAAGGGTTTAAAATGGGCTCCTCTTCAAACAAAAGTAATCCGGATTTTGATTTTACATTCTCCTCTATTATTCATGCTTTTCAGTTTTATTCAATTAATCTTAAATTGTATGCTGGAGCAGAAGATTGGCTAGTGGTGCCCATTTACCATTTCAGTACTTTAAATTAATACTCTTCGTGAATTAATCAGGAGTTTAAACGGAAAATAAAAGATTGAGCTCTTTACAGACTTTTAAACCCTAGACCCCTATAATCGTGATCCTCTTATCTGCCCTGCCTGAGCTGTGCCCACGCATTGTAATCTGCAGTGTAAAAAAGGGTTCTATATTAAAAGTTGGTCCTCGATCATCTCCTTGCAAGGTATTGTTACATAGTTACAAGTATTGTACACAGGGCTAGGAGGGTCTTCGTTGCTTAAGAGTGCCTATTTGAAAAATACTTCCAGGAAACTCATCCCTCATGGGACATCCTCCACGCTAGATAATATATGTTGGTGGAATGATGTGTTACATAACTGCTGAATAACAGGTGTTGGTCCTGCACAGGTATCTTTCCAGTGTTTTGCATCTGCCAAGAGTATTTAATCTACCGTCGGAGCTACAGGTATATTTTATTCGACGGCAGTTGTGCTATGTAAAATAAGGGTTCACCCAGACTTTGTAGCTATACATAAAATAGTAATGACTTTGCTTTGGGGTCTCATCTACAGCTTTGTATATGTTTATATCAGCTGTGGAATACAAGATACTTTTTTGAGCCGTCGAAAGGCTGCATCTAAAATATTAAATCATAAAAGATCCATCACATAAATGAATACACGGACTAAATAAATATAGCTGAGGGAGGGCATGGCAAGTGCGATATCCGGGAAATACATTGACTATTGACAACATCAGCGAGGGGTATCAAGTTGGAGGTTGACCCTTAGCCAAACGGAAGTGATGATTGGAACAATGTACTTGCAATATTATTATTATTACCGCATCACACATTTAACATAAGAATGCTCAATCCCCTGGTTAAATCCTAAATCTCACCAAACAAATCCTGCAATAACTTATAAATAAAAACCATCCAACATCGGTCTCCTCGTTCTGTCCCTAAGCAATGGCGATGGCCATGCCAGTACTAACCTGCTCTGCTGGCAGCGAGACTGGTATTTTAAAATACAACAACTCGCTTTCTGCAACATAGATTAATGCGTAGAAACACATATGCATCAAAATCAACCCAGACAACCACACTCAGATTAATTTTGATGATAGATAATGCTCCTTACCAAACCCTTGCATCAAAAATATTTTGATTTAAAATTCTGAAAACTTTTGAAAAAAATGCTAATCCAAATCCAACCTAACCAACATGACATGCAACACTGTAACTAGTAAAAATAATAGTAGTACGTAGTTTGTCACGTTATTCCATTGTACTCTACACATAACTCTTTAAGTAACCGGGGTACACTCTTGGTTGGTACCAAGTTTAATCAACCCGGAGTGCATAGCCCTGTACCTACTTATGTGGTTGGAATTATTTCTTGCTGCTTGTGTTTTTTTTCTATGTGCATGGAATGAAATAGAGTTTGCTATTGCTCGTATGCTATTACATATCTTATTACTTTTCTACACTATACACAACACAGCACAATATTTCGCTCCGGTGTAATTTGTGGGACGCTGTGACTTGGCATTTAGTTGGCATTCATGGGAGATAGGAGAGTACAGGAACATACATAGATTACATGATGGGATGCACTACACACCCAAGTCACTTCATTTCGTATTCGTTTTTACCAGATGAATCTATCTACTCTCATGATATGTAGTTTTCATAGTATCAACGATCCAGAGCGTATGTGCAGTCAACATTGCACATACATTTAGGGACTTCATTTAAGATAAGAGCCAACAATTCATGAAAATGAATGAGTAGCCCAAGATAGGCAGTAAATGAACGAGGAGGATGCAATACAACGAGCACTCAGGAAAGAAGATCATTCCAGCCAAAAAAGACTTACAATGGCTATCTCTCTTATGTAAGCAGATGTACACTTAGCAAAAAATTTCTGCCGTTCCTCCCCTTCTTTGATTTCCTAAGTTGTTCTAGAAGAGTAGAATCTAGTCAAGAATTGTACGCCACTATAGGATCTGTCTTTCATATCAACTTCGGATAATATAGGACAACCACTTGGAGCATACAATTGAAAGACCGAAATCCATTCTTGTGTGTTTTTTATAATATGCAATGCAAGCAGGAGCTCTTAGCTTAGGAATAATATGTGCTGGGCAACGCAGTATAATTTTTATGAGCTGGAATGCTGAGCAAGGTGCATAAATGGTATGCATTGGAAAGGGTTGGGATGCTGAGAATGTTATGTTGTTATAATATTACCTATGTGATCCCAGTTTCAGAGACTTGCTGTACAAGCATTCAGAATCCAGCCACAGACAGACAATCAGCAAAGAAAAAGCCTGGAGGCGCAGGTTATGTAGATTGTAAATGAAGACCGGCAAAAAATATTTACATTTTACGCAAAGGTACAAATCTTATGCAATGGGCCAATTAGGTAGTAGGAGTTTGGAACCGTGGAAGTCATTTCTAAGCCTTTTTCTCGGAGCTACGGAGTTATTTTTATTTTTATAGTCCAATTGCTAACTTCCATTTGTCGTCTTGGTTCAAGATTTCTTTTGGAATAGGAACGAAAGTTTTGTAAAATGCCTTTTAAACATGATTCCTTGACAACGTTTGGAAAAAAGTTTCATTACAGATACATTAGCCATCAGTATGAAATAGGAGTGGCGACAAAGATTCCTTGACAACGTTAGTATACTAACGTTGTCAAGGAATCTATGGAGGAGACGACATCGGTGAAAAAGTTATAATATTATGAAGTAATTCCTCGCTACAAACTTGGTATTGAGTGTTCTGAAAAATTTGCTGAATCAAATCAAATAAAAAGTAAGGAGTGCAAAACGAGAGAAACTGTTTTGCCCACATCATCAGTATAAGTTATGCAGTTTTGATTCCCACGTACGTTGGACTTATTTACTTCAGTTTGCTTATCAAAACAATGTATAAGCTTTTAATTATGCGTTGTAATGTTATCCGCCATTTTTTATCTAAAGAGTTGATGTTCGTGATCTCCTTGTGCTTTTTAATCATTTCCTACACTCTAAATAAGGTCTCAAAATCTTCGCATGCAATTGAATTCTAGTCTTTCTGGAGTTTTTTCATGTCATGAGTATCTTTGAAAATAAGTACGAAAAGATTGTTCACATCTGGGGAACCTTGCATTGTTTTTTACCTCTTCTTTATTTTTTAACATTTATTGAAATCAAAGGTTTATTTAAAATCATTAGTGTGTGTGCGTGAGTTTCCAACAGACGTATCCTTTTAAAATTTTAATGATGGCATTGTTTTTCAAAGAAAACATAGCTGCAAGCAATAGATAAGGTCTTTTTAAGTTACAGGAAATTGTTCCAAGGGAATAAGGAATAATTACATTCGTTTTTGGTGTTCCGTTAGTATTACTTGTTATGTTACATATCATGTCGTATAGTTCTGCAATTTTTCAATAAAACATCCTCAGTTGCTAAGAATAAGAATTTAAAACCTTTCCCATGCAAATGTATTTTCATTCAACTTACCAAACTTTATGCATTTAAATTTGAAAATAATAAATAATACTTGAAACACTGAGACATCAAAAATTCTTTAATGTGCATTTAAAAGTATAGAATTATGGTCATCATTTTTGTGACATGCGTCCATACTGCTCCAAGTACTAGAATGTTCATCATATTTCATCATGGTTTTCAAAGGTCAAATTGATTTTCCTAATACTACGTCACATTATTACTGTACACTGGTATTTCACACAATTGCAAGAAATTGAAAACCCTTGGAAACTCTAAGGGGATCAAAAGTTCCCAAAGTAAATTTACTGACACTTGTTGAAGATGCATGGGTGTGTGAAATTAAGAATATTCCAGGAGCATTTCTTCCATCCCATAGCATGATAATCATCTCTGATTACTTTTGAATGCATCAGGACATCCGAGATGTTGTCATTTACCTCTGAAGGCAAATCTCCAGCCTATAGCATACTCCGATGGACCGGGAGGTAGGTACTAGGGCAGATAGGAAGATAAGGTTACATAATAATAAGAATCAGAAAGCCATGAAAATTCTTTAGTGGATAAACAGGTCCACAAGGTTTATGGGACAGGTTTTCTTCACACGCTTCTTCTATTCAAAAAACCACTAAGAATCTCCAGGTAATCGATGCTTAGCATGACATTCTTACACATACACTAATACTTTGTATTGCCTTCGTAGCCTCCTTTTGCCAAAGGTTCTTCCAGAGATTGAACTTTTTGGGTGAAGGAAAAAACGGGAGATTACGTGTGCATTAGTGTAAAAAATGTATGGTAATCCATGGAAAGCTGAATCTATGACTGGAGATGGTAAAGCATTATAAAAATGAATACTTCTGTTCCCACTTGAAAGTCAAAATTCATAGTTATTTTTGAATACACAATTGAGATAAATCAAAGTCTTTTTAGCTCCATATATCCCAAGTATGATCCTTTCTACATAGCTCCATTAAGCTCTGACATCAGCAGATAGCATGGATTCTCTTACATCTCACAAGTTACAAGGTCTCTACTGGGTGATCTCACTTCTCTTTTTCTTAAGGTTCCTTCTGAATTCTTTCAGAATATATTAAAGATACTAGTGTCACTATTAAACAACTATCGCTGCTACACGGGCTTAAGAGCCTTTCACAATAATTTTCTTCCTACCAATGTTCCAAACTCGAGACTCTAAGTTAAGCAAAAGGACATAAAGGATAAGCACCTTGATATATGATGACAGTTAATGTGACCTGGCACAATAGTCGTAGGATTTAGCAGTAGTAACGAAAATTTATTCCTATTCAATAGAAAGGGTCAGTTCTGTTGTCGGAGGAATTTTTCAAGATTTCCGAAGACAATCTGATCTGATTTTATGGCTTTTCTAAATCCAATTTCTTAGAAGCGAATAATAGCTAATGCTGCTGTATTTTAGGAGCACTCAGGTAATCACAATGAATATTTTTAACCTCTGGGTGGAAGAATTGAGAGTAAAAATCCCAGTTCAGTTCTACTCCAACCAAATATACTATTATAATTTTTCTCACAGAAAAGAGTAACAAAATGAGTTTTTTAATACTTTTCTTTAACACCCATGAAATTTGAACATACTGCCCACCTCTCCATTTATTTATGAGCTTAGAATTGAGGGTCCAACAAGTTCCAAATTTCATTTGGCATTGCTTTAAGTCACGATTTTAAATTGGCAAAATAGCTAAGATGTAAAACTATTTTATAACCAATGGGAACCAGAAGGACTGCTAGGAACCCTTTTTTATAGTTGTTTTCTGAAACACGGTTAGATTTATGGCTGAACATAGAATGGAATAGATCCGATCCTTATTCCATCCGGATTTCGGATATACGATGTTACAAGACGTCTGACTGCTCCGTTTAGCTTAGCACACTTCCTCCATCCTCGTAAAATACATCCTTTTTTAAAGAGACTAGAAGGAAAACACATCTGCTAGGTTACTTCTTCATCGCTTCCAATATGCCATCTCATTTGAAGCTGTCAAATCTGTTTTCGACGCTGTGTAGTCACCAAATTGAAAAAGCTTAATACTGTGTGGCAAAAAAAATTTAACATACTACTTCGACTCCAGTCATGCATGCTTCTAATAGATCCTAGGACAACATTTTGAAAGACCTGATTTCAATTTAGACAACCAAAATTCATTATAGCTATATCTTTTCAACCTAGATCATTGTCATGATATTGATAATGTGTCAAATTCTACAGGAGAGCCTAAAAGTCTTGTTCATGTTTATTTCAACGAATAAGCATTGCCCTACAAAGGGGAAATGCTGCTTCAATACTTGGATGAAGTTTTCTATATTTTATCATTTTATAAGTTACCAAGTATTACAATTTGTAATTTTCAAGGAATTTCTTCGTTAAGAATAAATATGCCCCATGTGTCAAATTAAACTTGGCATTTTTATTATTAGTCTCAGCCATCTGTAATAAAAATAAAGGGTTGATTGATTCATTGTAGAATTTAATTCCAGCCAAGCCTGTAATAGGTTTTATGCATTTGATAACTATTTTGCCAATTTTATCTATGTGAAGTTGTCAAACACCCAAAACAAGTTCATTATACATTTTGAAGTAAAACGAGAGTTGATCAGTAGGCTGCCATGCATGCAATACTTTTAACGGTTAGGGATCAAGTAATATAACATCCCTGATCACGTGATGTCATGTATGTGTATGTGATGTAATATACATAAACACTAAGGATGATAATATTTAGGATGTGACTCATCTCTTATTCATCTAGGAATATGGATCCTTTATCAAATTATCAACCATTCGCCCATAAGTACTGCCGACAACAACTTATTATTTCATCAAGCCATGATTTGAGGAAAAACTTAAGCCGTATGGTATGGTACCGTACAATGTATTACAGATATATGCTGAAATGTCAGAGAATAGAAAAGCTGAAAAGCCATACAAAACTTATCCCCAATTATAAACACGGAGAAGTTATTTATTTCCCTCAATATTAGACGATATGCACTTTGCTTTAGTTGAATTTGTGCAACTGATAAACATTCAACATACCATCACTCTCACTAACTTCACTCACTTCGTAATAATAGCTTTCTGTAAGTTTCAATAAAATGGCAAGGTGAGGTGAGGACCATTCTTGAACTCATTCCGGGACAAAAAGCATAACATCGTGTATCATGGACTAAATTGTGGATGCCCTATATAATAATCGAAAGGACGCCACGATAGGGTCTACACGAAACACCACTGGAAGTTTAACTACAACTCACCGGTATTTACCACTCGTCACAGTAACATATTACCTACATAGATTATCTAAGTACAAATAGTCGGGAGTTGTTGTTCCAATTTGTATCACTAAAAGTCAAAAGATGACCAGTGGGGATCATGCATGGATTCATGGGTCACAATAACAACGATTAAACATGTGAAATTGACATAATTAATATCCATGGGTGAAACATCTGGAGAGAAAAGTAGAACATATGGCAAAATAGGATAAAATGGGATTTACCTGATGCCAGTAATCCTCAGGAGAGGCTTGAGATAATAAATATCCAGTGTCATGTATGGCTTGCAACTCATACAGAATCCCAACACTCGGTAGTATATCCATTTTGATTTTATTGTTTCAAAAGAGAGAGGAGACAGATCGATGGTCTATTTTTACAAGAGGTGTATGAATTATTCGACAAGAGGTATTTCTTTAACTATTTCGGCAGTGGAGCGATCACAAGAAGATAAAACTGATTGTAGCGTCTCAAGTTTTCGATTATGGTCAACTGTTTCTCAGTCCGTGTACCGGCACTGCTGCCATACAATTAGTTTTAGAGCAAAATTTCAACGAAATTCTAATCCAGGATACATACACAACTAGTTTGTTTGTAAATGGATTCACTAATTTTCATAAGAGATGGTTCGTGAATTAAATAAATTAGCACTTATGTATATATATATAGTAGAGATCTATCTTCAGCTTGGCTGCATAATTCCAGGTCTGGCGTTTAGAATTTTAGGATGCAGCGTTTTCAATTATTAGCACATTGAAATATTACCAGCCTGTGTTGTGAATTTATTTGCAACGAGAAGGAGATGAAACCACGCCGATTTTACTTGCATGAAGGATCCTTTTTATCAAGTATTGTGAAGTTAGTTTAGTCTTGTTGTAAAAGGCATATCTTGCCTCGGGATTTATTAACTAGATACGCTCGCTCTGTAATCTCATTTTAAATGCAAGTCTGTTCAAGTCAAGGATTGAGAATCATGTATAGTTGATTCATAATATGAGGAATTTGATTATGGTTGATTATGCAACCCTGCGTTTGCTTTGAAAGTTGTAAGGTTGCACAGAGGTGTATCTTTATTGAAGACCAGACACCAGGTAGGTTGTAGTTACTATTATTGGTTCGAAAGATGAGAGAGATGAAATTTTTACTTCCACTTATTCACGATCACGTGGAATGGCCTTTCATAAGAAATGGATATGAAAAACCACACGCGTTAGTTACAGCAACGTCCAAACTGTCATTCGGCATCAACAGGGATCAAATATTGAACACGACTGCTGGTGCTTTTTGTTGATTCGATTGGTTCTTAAAAGTTATAGCATCAGATTTGCAAAAAAAAATTGAAGACAATTACACATCACCGGTTAAGTCTTATGCAGCTGGTCCAATTTACAAATCATTAGGAATGCTCCTTAGTCTTACGTATTACGTTACCTTGGCCTTTAAGGTAGGTATACACAATGTTTTTTTCAACCTGAGATATTATAATCCCCACTTCAACTCCAGCTTATTCTAGTTCTGATGTTTTCGTGAGAGTAAAGATGAACACTTGAGTTTTTGATTTGCAAAATTGATGTCACTTGTTGTTGGTGAGAGGATGCTATAGGACTAGTCCCACTTGAGAAATGAAATGACTACGAAATTGGTATTGTATACTCATCAAGCGTGTGGGCTTAAGTTGGTATGTTAATGGACTCGGCTAAACTGCAGCTGTCATTAAGAAGGTCTGAGAATCAAAGTCGTATTGGATTTTTGGTTTCTAAAGGATGTTTACGTATCCTAACGCTCACTTACAGAAATTGGGAATGACACTTCCTTCTGTCAGTTCTATGAGAGTACTATTTGACTATGCACAAAATCCTGAGGCTTGCTAACTCTCGATGATGCATGAGAGAATATGGAAATACGAGGAACTTTTCCAAAGGTTAAGTGATAGTGAGGTACTGACTAATTAGTTTTTACACTGGCTCTTATCCGTTCCTTGTGTTAACCAAACATTGGGTGATTGCTGCTGCTGAGCTGATTACTGATTGCCCCGTTTTGTATATCATCAAGGAAACACATGAAATTGTGCTCGTGGGGTCTCATACATTCATAGATACGCATACATACGTATGTGATGTATGAGCGTTGAATTACACTTTCTGTAAGTATAAACTACTTCTCATTCAGGATTCATGAATATACGAGAGTAGAATTGCAAATTGGAGCACAACTACATGCATAGGAGCCTACGTATGTAAACCCGTAGTCGATACTGGTTGACTTCAATTAATCTTTAATACACAGCCGTGTAGCGTAGTAAACTGTTATGAAGTTTGAAGTATGCAGTGATAGGATTCGATGACACAGACACCAATGTGTCAGCAAATTTTCATTTTCATCGGAATTTGTCAGAATGATGTCAGATTCCCATTCAAAGGCCTTTGTTGGCTTGTAGTATGAATCTACTGGGGCTTATGTAATCGCATCAATTGAACCGCTTGTTATCGATGCAGTGCAGAATACAATGCACCGGAACACCTAGTAGAGCTCGGGTGTATGTTCATACAGATATTGTGAGCTAAACTCTGTTCAGTAAGATTAGAGAGGATCCACACACGATATTCCAGCTCCGCGTCAATGTTTATGACTAAATGGCCAATAACACTACTGACTTGGTGCACAACTCTCACAAGAGTATGGGATGTTGTTAGATTTAGTTGGATTTGTACAGGGGAATGATAAGTCCAATTGTAGACATCCTCAGAAGTAGCAGTAGTAGTATTACCGGTACTAGGCTATGTGTCTGTGAGATTGGTAGAGAAGAGAGTGTTGTTAGTGTTGGTGGATGTTGGCTTTAAGCTTGGTCTTTTTGGATAGAGATGTGAATCCCGAGGAAATTTTCTGGGGTTCGTGAGTCAGTTGAGACTCAAACTGAACTGACAAACTCTGGAATTGTGAAGTATAGTATTCCAAGAGTTTTTCCTAGGGATATAGAAGCAGTGTGTGCGCTAGTTGAGGGCATTAAATAGGTTTCACACAGTCGGAGAACCGAATCTAAAGCTAAACTCAAACGCTATACACAACTCCACACAGAGCAAGCGTGTAGAAGGAGTAAGAGTGCCCAGAATGAACCTCTCTCTGTTAGTACAGTATTATTATCTTGAGCAAAAAACTATCTTGCATCCATATTCCCCAATGACATCATTTCTCATTACGTTACAGGTATAGTTTTCAAATCCTTTCAAAAAATATAACGAGTAAATAAAGACTTGCTAGGTGGACTTTCACTTTAAGTGCTTTCTCCCTTGATTCTTACATTGGCCCTTATTATAGCCACAAGAATAGTTTCATAGGCCATTAACGCCATCTCTGCTTAATTTTTTTACTCCATGGGTTATCTTCGGAACGGTTCAACGTAACGCTAACTTCAGAAGAAGTAGAAAGACAAAATGCAGATATGTTGATCTGATGAAATCATTGACCAAAGCCTGGAATATTTCTAACTGTATTACCGTATCAGTCACAACTCTAGGTACAAGTTTGAAGACGCATCCGTAACTCTAAACTAAATCCTCCTTTAACACATGCACAACTCTATGTATGTCAAAGTCGCGTCTGTAGCATTTCCAAATTTTTAACTGGACGTTTGGAAAGTTGAAAACGTAATCTAAGGCCAACCCTTTTTCAGATTTAAAACTCACAGGTGCAACTTCATATAGCCCGAGCCAGATTTAAAAAAACTTTCAAGCTTCTAAGCCAATTTATGAAAATCGGTGGAGATGTCCCCATAGGGTCACTTTACAATTTCACAAAATGTAACTAACTTTATTTTTGCTATTTTAAAACCGTAACCTACCAGAGTGCAAAATTTCAC
>JAQFYM010000265.1:0-86462 GCA_034694785.1 Agrenia bidenticulata
TAAAACTTCAAAAAATAAAATTTTTACAAGGAAAAATACATAATTGTTAAATATATGTCACTATAGACAGTTTAACTGAAAACAGAACACCACTTCCCCATACTATCTAATGCCTACGTAGGACAAGTAGATTTTTCAAAACTTCACTCAATTTAGTAAAAGATTTTAAACGAATTATTAGAACATAGTTCGGCTCTTGTAGTATTCAATCAATCGTGAAAGCTTTCTCCTCTTTGATGTGTAAGCTACATGATAATAATATAAGTCAATCTAGCTATAAACTGTACTATAAAAAAGTCTGTAATCTCTCAGCTAAGAGGGGAACGGACTCTTAAAGAGTTTGCTTTTGAAAAGAGACTTTTAAAATCAATTCGAATAAGTATGATTAGATAATGAATAATATTGCTGTGCTTGAACGTGGAGAGAAGTGTTCAAAACTCTTCGCAGTATAATTGGGTCCACACTTCACCCTTCTGGTGATTATGTCTATCTAAAATATTATATTATTACAGTTTGCATGTACACACGGCAGCAGCAGCCAAGTACTCTTCTGTTTGTAAAGTGATACAACTTGAATCTATAGAAAGAAGTCAACCTATTCGAGTCCAATCTGCCGTGTACCGTATGTCTGCCAGCAAAAACGGGATGAGTATACACCAATTCTAATCACCTAGGTGGTAACTGGTACCCTATCGGGCAAAGAATTGTGCCCCTTGTCCTATATGTATAAATAATGCAATGGTTAAAAAAAATCATGATTCCTTAACACAATAAGGAATTACATCACCTTGTGATGAGGCATTGTTGTAGTGGAATCATCAATTCTTACTAAACCGGCCGATTTCATAGAGATATTGAGACTCATGCTATGCACAAAAAGCAAAGGGTGAACTGAATGACGCATGTAATGGAATTATAATGCTCTCATATCTAATGCTAATGTAAACTATTCTTAATCCCATAATATGCATATCTGTACAACAGTTGGTATTTGTATTTTGCATTGGTGCTTGGGTCGTCTTCGTTAATTACCCCTTGGTTTAGCACAAGAGCACGTTCAGACTTTTGGAGAGAAAAAAAACGCCTGTTTTTTACCTTGTTTTTTACTAACTGTTTACTTCTGTATTAGTGGTAGCGTGCGGATTTTTACTGTTTACATTGTCTAACCAAGTAAACAGGCAACCAGAGTGGAATTTAAAAAATGTGCATGGTGTTCAAGAACTATGATGAAAGGAAACCGAAGATTCTAACGATCCAGTAAGTAATTAACAAGGAGGATAATCAGGACTAATTATATAATGACAAGTTCCTAGACTCTTTGCCTTTGCATGCTATGCAGATTAGTACTGTCATTTATAAGCAACTTTGGACAGGTCCTGTAACTCGTCGTATCATAGTAGTTCTGCACCTCTGTAACCTTGCTATTTTATGGGATATTTAAAACTTGCGATTTGTTATGCATGTACATAAGTATAGCTATAAATTTACCTTGTACCTTATGGGTTATAAATGTTATAATTCTATTCTATTTTCAGCTGTACTCGAATCTTGTTGATTTCAGGCATTTGTTTATGATTACGGACGGACTTACTATTGTATTGTTAATTGTGGATAGAAGATATCAATAATTACAAATAGTTTTTAAAGGCTTTATTTGGGAATGAGTTATTTGCTAAACATATTATACTAAATGCGTGTCTAAATATTGATTAATAATATTTGGACCGGGCGTTGACGCGAAATGTTTTAGCTAATTAATGATATGATGCTGTATATAGTTTACTTAAAATGCTCTTGCCTGAAAATGAATGATATTATTTTGATGAATATCTCTTGGAAATTGGGTATCGCATTTGGGTACGTACCATTTCATAAAATATTAGTATTGGACAGAAATATTAATTAGTTCTTCGTTCTTCGTAACCCTATTTATATTTTTACATGTACACTTTTTGATTTATTACATTGTTACTTACTTCAAGAATAAAATGATTTTCAGCATTGAACTTAAGCTACTAAATCACTTTCTACACATTCTACCGGGTGCTGAATTCCCCATACATATTGGATATTGGATTTGTATTGGATGACTGAAGGTTTGACTGAAAATTTTCTCTCTCCATCCAAAGCAGCTAACGGTTAACGGTTCAAAAATTAGTTTAGGAAACTGAAGGGTAATCAAAGTAAAATGTTTCCATAAACAATAGAATTTACGTTTCTGCCATGATTTATGGTTTTGGAGTTTAGAAGGATTCGAATCACTTGCTGATGTTTCTCTGTAAAACAGAATTAACAGATATTCATAACATCCCTGCCCTGGTCAACCAAGACAAATTTTTTATCGTTAACTTTAACTCATAGATAAAAAATAATTGAAATAAATAACTTATTCGAAGAAATGTTCACTTAATAATTCTAATAATATTGTTTTTCAAATTCAAACAATGATACCAGCAAAAGTAAATAAATTATAAATTCGAATGTCGAATCGTGCTGTCTCTGCCTAAAGACAAGAACAAAAATGAGACACAAGTATTCTTACTTTCACCACATCTGTGGCATTCAGGTTAGCTTGACAATTAGCAAGGGCCATCCCCGCACCGATTCCGATTCCGACATTAACAGGCCAAATCCTCCCTATAAACATATTGTTTCAAATGCGTGATGAGAAATGATAAGCAAATATCCAATTAAAATGAAATCAGCAAAAGTCTATAAACTTACGCCGGAATAAGATTAGTGACAAGGCTGCACCAAGTACAAATCCCGATCCTGCAATCAAAATAAATTCCATTTACGGATATTCAAATCTATTTCAATTTAGTTTCTTTTCAGTTCAATACAATTTCACAATATAAATGCCTTAAAAGTTTACTATTCAAAACCGAAAATCAGTCTGTATACAAATAAATTTAAAAAATCCCAAAATATAAAATATATTTCATTCATAGCAATAGTATTTAGAGGTTTTACCTACCCGTTTTTATAATTCCATCAGCCACACATTTATCAATAGCAAGAGGAATCTGGTCCTCGGATCGAGACCCCAGGCTTTTCGACATCGTCAGGCTCAGTAACTTCGATTATCTTGGGACCAATTAATTTAAGTTCATCAATTTGTCGACAATCCAAACCCTCCGTATCTCAACCCTTCAAGTAAGTCACAATTTCAAACCTACCGCGTTTCCCAAAGTTCATAGGACACTAATCTCATGGTGAAGTTGGAATCAATTCTATCGGCGGGGCCGACTGCGAATTATACCCATTATACCACGCCAAAAATTTTGCAAAATACTTCACTCCAAACCAAAACAAAGTCGCGCAGAGCTACTTTATGATAACATTTATGGGTTGGACTATACGAAACCGGACCACTTTAAAACGAAATGCTACAAAGCCATTGTGTTATTCATTTATAGAGCAACCAGAATTTGTATTATAATTAAGGGGCTGTAGGCGTGCAATTATTAATTTCGTCAGAACGGAAAGACGGACAGAAATGTTTAGACGATGGGATCTTACTCACTTTCGGCTGAAAGCTACTCTTTTCTCTCTCTTTTTGAGAAGGAGAAATGCGATTATGCGATATTTTCGGCTGGTGTAATTCGCAGTCGCCGTCGCCGATAGAGCCGGTTCTAACTTCACATGCATACTATTCACAAAACTTGCAGTGTCTCATCTAATAAAAATTATATCGCTTTGCGTACCCCTAGAATCATATTGGATTGAACCTGGGTTTTAATTCGACCTTTCCAAACTTTAAAAAAAAGTGTATAAGAATTTTAACTCTTCAGGTCAGAGGTCATGGAAGCCAAAATAATCGCACTGAACAGGATTCGAACCTGTGCGGGGAAACCCCATTGGATTTCGAGTCCAACTCCTTAACCACTCGGACATCAGTGCAATGATTAATTTCAGAGGGGTTTTTTCTCTACCTTCATTCAAAGGTCGTTTCTATGAAAAATTGCAACTTAGGGTTTTCTAAATTTTCATCTTTTTAGCTGAAATTAATCCAAACGGAAATGCTGATGACGATGCGTTTATGATATTTTACACTTCAACTGTTTTTAAGACCAATTTAACAAACTTTATTATTGAGAAAACCCAATCCACGCTCAGGAACAGCAGTGATTTTAATAACAAATCTCATAAATTAAATAACAGATTTCGTATAATAAAAACATTTAACAGATTTTGAAGTATTCAGAGATATCCAATAGGCAAAGATACACGTAAATTTCCACATAGGAAAATATATTGTAGATGAAAGATTATTGAAATGGGTCTGAGTTGCTGTAATTGTAATTATTTTTTAGAATTTTTAAATATACCAACGAATGATTTTACTTAACAGTTTATCCTAATTTTTGATAAAAGCCAGTCGAGGGAAATACAATAAAAATTTTCTAGTGGCTACAAGGATATTACAATTAAATGCTACATTTACTTGTTGACATACTTGACATTGCCTCAGCCTGATTTTAACTTCTCATTTCAAGAAGAGGAAGAGAACCGCAATAAGAATAGCTTACAAATTGCATATGGGAGACATAAGTCAGATTTAATCTAAAAATCGTCAGGCTCAGCTGGTGCATCTAGATCTCGGTAGCTGATTATGGCTCTGTTCCCAGGCTCTCTGCCCCTGCAAAATTATTACATTCTTTAGGAACCAATAAGTCTATCTCAGTTACAAAATGACTTACCCCATTCGAAAAGGACGTCCTCGTGGAGGTCCATAGTCCCTGTACGGTGGTGCACCATATGGCCTTGGAGGTCCACCAAAACCACCTCCACCGTATCCAGGTCCTCCGCCCATCATTCCATATCCTCCATAACTAAGAAAAAAATATAGTTACACATAAATTTTAGCACTATTAGTATATATTCAGGAACACAAAATCTAAAAAGTAAATGCTCCATACTGGGGGGGTGGTGGATAGTCTCCACGATCTGGCATCAGAGGCTCTCTTCGAGGAGGCATATTTTGTTGCAAGTTTCTTGCCTCTTGTTGCTGTTGCCGGGCAGCTGCTTCAGGGGATAACGGACGTTTGGGATCTCGCAAGTAGTTGTTGAAAAATACAACCTATGTAAACAATTTTATTACATTGGAGGCAATTAGTTTTTTATTCAATAAACAGACTTACCTCTTTTTTCACTTCCTCCAACTTTTCGCCATGTTTGTTCAAAATATGTTTTCGAACGAATTCGGGACCCTTGAACTTTTTCCCAGAAAGAGGACAGAGCCACTTTTCCTTGCCCAACTCCTGTGTATTAGCAGTAATAAACTTCTCAACCTCCGATTCCTCTTCCTTAGTACCTAGAAGCTTGCACTCATCTTCTGTCAATAACACTGTTGGCTGAATGAAAGTTGAAATCTTTTGTTCAAAATTCCTGTTGTATTCCTGCAACTCTGAGACATTCACCTACAACAAGTTAGCAAAGTATTTAAATTGCAGTGCTTTGTTTTTAACCCAAGTAACAGTAATATTGTTGGCAGAACAACCTTGGAAGTTGGGGGCATTCCACGACCATGAATTATTCCCAATCTGTTCGGCATTTCATCTTCGTATGGATACTCTGCATGGTTATAGTAATCCAAACTATGCACGAAACGCAAGTAGAACAGCAGACGATCCAATACATTTATGAGTTCTTCGTCCCTAATACACACATTATTTTAAATAAAGATTCAAACAGAAGACGAAAAATTAACAATAGGAATTCGTTTCAGATACCTTTCGATGGTGTTTGATTTTTCTTCCTTCACTTCTCCATCCAAATCTCCGTCACTTTGCGACAAGCCAAGAAGCTCTTCTTCTTCAGCTGATGCTTCCTCAATTAAGTAATCAGTAATGTTCTTCAATGCAGGATTGGTGGAATAAACCCCATAACTTTCTTTTTGGGGTTGCTGCTGATCTTCGTCCCATAAGTTCCATTTGCTGTCGAGATGTTGGATGACCTTTGCAGCTAATCGAATGTCGTTACGTACTATGTTCTTATGAGGAGTGATTCCATTGACAGTTCTGACTCGACGACTCAAATCCCGATTGAC
The DNA here is from genome assembly GCA_034694785.1 of Agrenia bidenticulata. NCBI lineage: Eukaryota > Metazoa > Arthropoda > Collembola > Entomobryomorpha > Isotomidae > Agrenia > Agrenia bidenticulata. The sequence continues at coordinate 6,053 of JAQFYM010000265.1, forward strand.
AATAGGTCCAAGCTCTGTGTCGCGTAATCTAACGTTGTTTAAATTCCAACATATCTCTGCAAATCAAAAAAATCCATGAATTATAATTCATTACTTCAAGATTCCGAAGCTTTCTAAACACAAACGAGTATACCTTTTATGTTAACATTTCGTTTAAAAGTGACCCACGCCCGACGAGAGAACCGCTTTTCTGGTTGAGGGTCTGAAATTGCAACCCTCATAAATCCAGGGTACTTTTTGCAGAGCGATTCTACCTCTTGCTTAGTAATTGTAGGCGACAAGTTTCTAAGGAAAATAGAGGCTGTGCGGTGCAACTGCGGAAGTTCCTCTTCTTCATCCATTACAATTTTCTTTCTGGTTTCTCCAGGTAAAGGTAGAAGAGGCTTCTTAATTTTTTTATCATTTTTGACTTCACTTTCATCATCATTTTTCTTTTCCCCCTCTTCGTCATTCTCAATATCCGAACCCCCAGATGTAATTTCTGAGCCCCCACTTCTGAGACGTTCAGTCGTTCGCGGCTTAGGTTGTTGGCCTTCTTCTTCAGACACAACTTCTTCGTCCGGTACAGATTCCTCCATATCTCCTTCACTTTTCATCGGAGTACTAGCAGTATCCATATCTTCGACGTCTGTCTTCTGTTTTTTTTTCTTCGGAGCACCTGGCTCATCGTCACTGTTCTTTTCAGCGTCACTCTCACTAGCTGATGCTTCCCCACTGGAATATTAAAAGAAGGATTCATTATTATAAAACTTCAAATAGGCTCAATTAATCAAGTTTACTTAATAATAATAAACTCACTCTGTGTCCTCTTTAGCCTTTCCATTTTCTTTCTTTTCTTCCTTCTTCTCTACCTCTTTTTCTAGCTTTTCTTCTTTTGGTACAGCTCTAGGCTTTAAAGGCTCGTCAGATAACAGTTTGGCAGCATCTTCGTCAGTGCCGTCTTCAATCCGAACCACAAACCAATCCATCAACTTGATGAGTTTCTCAGAATATGCAGAGTCCAATGATACTCCATCAAATCTTCCCTTGCTCATAAACTCAACAAATAAGTTGGTGCGCTTCTACAATGTTAGAAAAAAATCAGTTATTTCTGCTGAGGAATTAACATTATCCAATATTTAATGCTTGCAAAACTAATTTTATACGGCACCTTCAAATTATGGAATTGCTCTTCCCTCCTTTTAGTGCTTTCATCAGGGTGGAATTTGATTCTGAACCTATAATTAATTAAAAATCAATAAAATATTATGTTTTTGAATACTTGACAACATGTACAATAAGCATTATTACTGTTTTAAAGTACAGTTAGAAAGATAGATTTGCATCAATTTGCATTAACATATCATCAGAACGGCGTAACTTAAATTCATTAAACTTATTTGGGTCACTGTTAAGTAGTCATTTCCGAGTATCATATCATAATATTTGTATTTATTAGTTGAACTGCATTTTTCATTGTCAGACGCTGCTTCCAAAGATTTGCATGATTAGGTTCTTGACTTGATTTGATCCTTCTAATATAACACTTAGACTTGGTTACCCAAACTGGGCATATTTCATTCTCATAATTTTGACGTAAGAAGATCATGATTATGAAATTGAGCTTTAGAATCTGAGCTGATTGAAAATCTTACCTTCAGCGTCTTTAAGGGGTGCGGGGTTTGTGTCAGTGACACTTTGAATATAGTCCAAAATTTAATATCTTATTTCGCAAAATTTCGTATAGTAGCACTGTTTAAATTTCATTATTTCGTCGAGTGCACTAAAAAATTTATATTTTTCTATTATTGCCGTTTCTTATATTTTCGTTTTCCGATATGAATATATTATTATTATTGCACAACAAAATAGAATTTGCCACTCAAACAATGCAACAACATTGCGAAAGGCCATTGTGATGACTCCAACTTCCTTGATGCTGTTCATTCAAAATAGGATTTGTAAGGTTAAGCTCAATAATCGATTAATTCCGTAACATTAATAGAATTCAGTACATTTCATACATTGTACTTGGATTTGGATGCTACGTAATTACGAAACGCGAGAAATAGATAAGGTATTTTTGCAACATGATAAGGAAACTAATAGAACAGTTGAACTCGACTCTTAAACTCACCACTCCTCCTCACGATGGGCAACAAAGAACTCATTAAGTTGCTGCCGTTTAAACTCCGCCTTGTACTCGTTGTACTTCGACAAAGCATCTTGGTCAGAGATGGAATCGTCCTGGGTTGACAGCCAGGCCTTGAATGATAATAATTGCGGATGCCCGTCAGAACTTTCTCTGTAAAGCGAAATAAGTACTAGATGTTAACTGCAAGCAATTAATTCGAATACAACACTGCAAACTTAATGAATTCTGTTATCTTATCTGTTACAGTGAACCGTTAATTTTTTTACAGGAGAATGTTAGTATGTATAAATACCTATGAGGAGGCCCTTGAGGAGGGTAGTGATGCTGTGGGGGAGGAGACTCATAATTACTACCATACCCACTTGTGTAAGAGTCATGACTGTATCTATCCCAATCCCCACGGGGTCGTTTGCTCGGAGGGCTGAACTCATGCGGTTGAACCCGGTGACCTAGCCGGTAGTCCATAGATCTAGGTGGACCGCGACCTCGTCCCCAGTCCCTACTTCAAATACAAATAAAAATCACATTATTCTATCAGTTGAATCAATCAAGAACCTTTGGACATATTTTTAAGAATGTTCAATGTTCTGGGAACTCTAACACGTAAACCTTTAATTAAATAGTCCAACCAAATCCACCCATACGAAAATTAATCTCATAATATTTCTCATAAATAACTACCTGTCCGATCCCTGCCAGTCATCTCTTCGTGACCTCATGTCATCCGGAGGCGGCCTTCGTCCTCCATTATCAGGTCCTCCACCTCCTCGATATTCATTCCTTTCCCCCCGGAATTTGTCCCGTCTTTTTCTATCGTAGTCGTCATCAGAGTCCCCCATCCTTCACTCACAACTTAAACTTTGCTAACTTAATTGATTTCGTTTATATTCTGCGAAACTACAATGGTATCGAGAAACGATCGAAATCGAATTGTTTAAAAAATTAACCAGCCCAACTTTCGAGATAAATCAAAGGCTGCAAGTGGAAAGGAGAACGAATGACGACTTTTGCAAAAACTTGCAGTGTTCTCTCTCTCCTAAAATGAGACAGAAATGAAGGCAAAGCCGCGTCCCTACTCAACCATCTCCAACAGTGCAGTTGTCCCTCCTTCGCATGCTCCACTAACTCTACAGTTTCCAACCACTCAATTCACTTTGCTTAAGCTTTCGGCTATTAGCTCAATATAAATTCTCCATATTCTTAGTCTTCTTCCGATGATCGTTTAGCACGGGTATAGCAGACAGACGCACACTGATCGTGATCAGCAATAAAAATGTGAAACGGCTAATAGCTGTCGATTTAAGCATAGTGGAAATTAGATATTTCGCCGGCTAGCGGCTCTCGGCTTACAAGAATAAGGGAAGAAGTGAAGAAGGAAGAACTAGAACTTTCGTGCTGCTGTAATACAGGGCAAAGATAAATGTTTTTTCAATCGATCTACCAACATAATCAATTTAAAAGACTGAAAGATTTCGAAAGAACAAGAACTATAGAATTTTCCTAAATTGATCGCAATATTCCATTGAGTTATTGTTAAAAAAATGTATTTTGACCTTTAAACTTCATAAGATTAATTCCATCCCTGTGTAACTTTAGTACATAAGAGTTTGTTTGGTGACTCATCCTTAACATTTAGAAAAGGACACTCGCCGCAAAAAGTGCGAGACTGTAATTTTGAATTGAGTGTTTTACTTTGTATTTAGAAACCATTGAAATTCCTAGTATTTAGTCAGAGGGGAGAGGCGAAAAGCTTTTTGGTCGAAGGTCTAAGTTCCCCCACTGAAAAAGATATTATCTCATCTCTTCTGTCAGTGGCCTGCACTGTCTTTCTTGATTCGTCAACAAGTACAGAGGAGACACTCAATCAAGTACGTGTGGGTTAATTTCTTTGGAATATTAAGAGAGGAAGAAGCTGTCAAACGTCTCTTGGCTTTTGCTGCTCCATTTCAGTTTAATATCTCATTTTTCTAGAAGACCAATCGACCGAAAGAAAAGGGTAAGAAAATCTGTAAGTATAAAAAAAAGTCATAAGGAAAAAAGAAAGCCTTTTTTAAATCTAATTTTTGAAATTTATTTTAAATTGTTATAAAGTATATATGTATCTGAATAATTTGACGTTGTGGAACTGAAATATGAACTAGGGATTATTAAGACATCCACTTACGTGACAAACCGCCAGGCATGCTTGTACTGCATCGCTTTTTTCGTGGTGAAATGGTCTTACTGGTCGTAGATAGTTTGTGTTGGCAATATTTAGAAATTATTTCAAACGTTTCGATACAAGTGTTTATTCCATTGATTAAAATAGTCATAATGTGTAATGGGGAAGTGGTCTTGATTTAAATTAAATTATGCATGCAGATTTGGTTAAATCAGAAGTATATGCTTTCAAAAGTTTTGAAATGGCTACTAAGCCAAGGCGGAAGGTTAAAAATACCTATTAAAATGCATGAAGTATCGAGTATCAAGTCCATGATGTGTAGCGTAGTGGTCTTATATATGTTTCTTGTTCAGTTGTGAGGTGAATTTGTCTTGAAGTTAATTCCTTGCAAAGGAATTTTAGGAAAACCGGAATCATCCATTTCACTAGCTGGTTTTGGGCATTGACGATTGACAAGAATGGCACTATATAAGGAAGACGCACTTGTGACACTGACAATTCAAATTCTCAGTTGTGGTTCAGTCACAATCTTGTAGATATCTAGTGGTTTCCGTAATACTTCGAATATAAAATTAAAGTTATACATATTGTATCAATCACTAATATTAATATGCTGCCGAACCCATGCACCATGCACGAAGTATGTTTAGTAATATGGTAATATTTTTATGCGCGTTCAACATTCAACGTTTTTATTTTTGTTTGCTTGCTCCAACAATAGTAGACAATTCCAATCATAACTCAAAGACATAGTTAACTATATTGAATGCTTTTTGTTGCGTTGCCAATAATCTAAACTCTGGACTGGACTGTTTTTTATATTTACTCTCGGTTTTTTTCCTCACTCACTGCTGTAGCCTTTATCTAAAACATTTTGATGAGATAATTGTATGCATATGTTTATCGTACCTTCTAACTAAAGCATAGCTCTTACGCTTTAGAACCCAGGATTCACCTTTGATGTTGATTTTCTGTGTGTCTGTAGTTAAATAGATTTGATGTTGAGTCGCACCACTCATTAGCATTCTGGCCTGTTGTGACCTTTCACTACTACTTGACTTCCACTGCCTTCCCGCTGTCCTTGCCATTAGCAAATGGTCTTGGACTAACCCAGATTGTGATCCGACCTGGGACACTTTATTCCTCCCTCTACTGCTACTACTTGACTGCGATCGCCGGTAAATTGGTCGAAATGGCAAGTAATGAGCCTAAGTCAACTCCAGAGTACGGTCGACTGAAAAATTTTTGGGAAGCAAGTACGTTTCTGTTTGACTAAAATTATTCATCGTTATTAATTTGTTGGTTGTGCGCTGTGCTTGCTTAGCACTTGCTTGGATTCGCACTTTTTGCTATGTTATGCAATGCCTCGTTCCATTATATAGAATACAAATGGCATAATTTTAATTGTTTAAATAGTTCTTAATGGCCTAAATTAACCCTAACCTGCGTGCGAACTTGTAAACTAGCCTCCAATTACATTTACAAATTTACAACCGAGCATCTCAAGCTGTATAGCTTATAGTTTTTCGTTTTTATCTCTGAACATTATCGTACACATAAATGTAATTCGTAATTTAATCCTGTTTCCTAATCAAAATGAGTGTTTTGTCCAGAGTTTCCTTGTTACCTTTTGAGTGTGATAGATATTAGGGCAGGAGGCTAAACACTATACTATTTCATTTTCGGGTTACAATGGTTGCATTAACATTATTCGGATAGTGGAGTATGTTCCGTGCTCCAATTTCCCAACTAGATTATCTACTAGGTGAGATACGTAAGCAAGTTAGTCCAGTATGTTTATGTGTGGGCTGGTTCAGAAAATTTATATTATATGTACTTATGTAGTTTGCTGGCATCTATTTGTACTTGAGAAGCAGTTTTTGGCTTCTTGGCAGAGTTTCTTATGAATATTCGCCCATGAGGTTTGAGTGTTTGAGATGTATCTCCGTATAGCTTCTAAATTTTGGCGATTGGATAGAATGAAGAGAATTGCCGGTTGCATGAAGGTTTATTACTGTTAATATTGTTGGCAAGGATCTGATAGAGGTTAGTCAGGTTAGTCGATTACATTGTAATCGTTGGATGTAATTATAATCAGCTTATTAACCAACCCAACGCTATGAATCAATGTAATAAATTTGAATATTGTCTAAATGCTATTATTTCTTAATAGAATCGGATAGCCCAAGTATTGCTAGTGGTCAAGGTACTTTGAAAACAAACGGTAACGGCGTTGCAAAGGAACCTTCAATCAGGAGAGATTCAGCAAGTAGTATAATCACTAAGACTGACAGTAACGGACTGAATATCATTAAATCTGCAGAGACTACTAGTAAAAATATGTCGAGTGACGGTGAGCATCTTTTCATTCAGTTTTATCATGGTTAAAAAAAATTCGAATGTTTTCTGAATAAATAAATTGGGGCTGATATCAGACGTAAGCCCAACCGTGGTAGAATTCGACCAGGACATCGTGGGAGGATGTTTGGCTGAATACCTAAAAGTTGCTCAAAAACTTGGTGGAGACATTGCTGAACATGCTCTTCTCGTCCAAAAGGCTTTTACGTAAGGATCTGCTGCATGATTAATTTAACGATGGGAATTTTAAAATTATAAAACGAGTGTAACGAATTTGTTGGTATCTGTAATTTCAGAGCTCAAAGAAGTTTTTTGGTTACTGCAACCAAGTATGCTAAACCTGGAGATGCTGATTATCAGCAGTTACTTGGACCCACAGGTGGTGCGATTGCCGAGATTCAACAATACCGAGAGTCTCGACGATCAAGCCCAGTTTTCAATCATCTTTCGGGGATTTCTGAAAGCATACCTGCCCTTGCATGGGTTACTATTGTAAGTTGTTATTTCTACGGCTAAACTTACTGTATGGATAAATTAAAACTTCATTTGCTATTAATTACTTTCAGGCTCCTACTCCAGCCCCGTACATTAAAGAGATGAATGACGCTGGTCAATTTTATACCAATCGGGTATTGAAAGATTTTAAGGAGAAGTAAGTTACGATTTCCTAATATTAAGTGTTCATATTAGAATTAAACTAATTGGATATCAATTATCATCACTAGGCCGGGTCATTCAGAATGGGCAAAATCGTGGGTTGGAACATTAACTGCATTGCAGACGTATGTCAGAAAACATCACACGACTGGACTAGTTTGGGGTAAACAAGCACTTAGTGGTGGTGCTGGTGGGCCACCTCCACCTCCGCCACCCCCAGCGTTCGAAATGCCGAATTTTGAAAATATGCAAGTTTCTGATGAAAAAGCACAGCTTTTCGCTGAGTTAAACAAAGGAGAAGATGTTACAAAGGGTCTGAAGAAGGTGACTTCTGACATGCAGACACACAAGAACCCGAATTTAAGGTCTGGAGGTACAGTTTCTGCTTCTAAGAATTCGGCAACAAATGGAACTTCCGCTCAAAAAGCTCCTGTGTCTAAGCCACCCAAGCTTGTTTTTGAAGGCAAGAAATGGGTTGTTGAGTATCAAATTGGCCAGAAAGAACTTAAAATTGACCAAGTTGAAATGAACCATGTTATCTACATGTTCGGTTGCAAGGATTCTACCCTTCAAATTAAGGGAAAGCTCAACTCCATTGTCATTGACTCGTGCGTTAAAACAGCCGTTGTGTTTGATTCATTAGTTGCCTCTGTGGAGTTCGTGAACTGTCGAGACTGTCAAATGCAGGTAAATATTTTAGTTAAGTTGTTAAGTAATACCTACATACATTGCATTGAATTCAACAATTGAACTGGCGACTCGAGACTGGAGAATAACGCCAAAATGTTTAATACCTAAAATTTAAGCTAATTCTAAATTTATTGATTGTTAAGGCTATGGGAACTGTCCCAACAATTACGATTGACAAAGTGGATGGGCTTCAAATGTTTTTGAACAAGGAATCACTAGACGTCGAAATTGTGTCAGCCAAGTCCTCAGCTCTGAATGTAATGGTTCCAAAGGATGACGGAGAATATGTAATTGCAGTGTACTCTTAGAACTATCTACTCGTTTCTTACTAAAAACCAATTTAATTACATGCTTTTGGTGTTTTGTAGGCTGAGTATCCGATTCCTGAGCAATTTAAGACCAAAATCGGCCGCAGTGGCTTAACTACTTTTCCGTCTGAAACCGTCGGGGTGTAATCGTAATTCGTATGACAGAAAGCGCAGCGGCTGTATAATATCCACCAGGTTATACCTTTACCTTACTGCTGCCAACCAACTCATCAACCAAGCAAAATATTCTTCCGTGATTGCATACTCAGTCAGACCTAATATTAAATTACCTAATGTTAATACTGGACAAACGGGAGAGTTTGGGAGTTATCTAACGCCTTTGTAACATTTCTTAATTAACCAAATTGCTTTGATACAACGCGAAGTGTGATTCATCCTGAAAAAGTACAGAGTGCTGTACTACTACATGTATTGTATTATGAATTTGCTGAGGTATTCTAGTTCTTTAACTTCAGGTAATTAGGCAGATTCTTAGATCTGTGAAGATTGGTGACAACCGGTGTTTAATTGTTTTCGTATTTTTGCCAGTTTCAAATACGTTTATTTGCATGTATTATTCGGCCATAACACCGAATTCTCGTATTAGGTGCTTATGATTTTGCTTTGTACACACCATAATTTATTGATGCAATTAATTATATGTTATTTGTTAATTACTTCTATTTGGGATTATGTTTTCGTTTTATCTAAGTGTTATACACGATGTGTTATAAGCTCTAATGGGAAGGAAATAAAACCATCAACATTTATTTTGTGGCTGTATGAAAATTAGAATGAATTATTTGGGTTTTGCTCGTTTGTTAGAGTCACTAAATTGTTAAGACATTTAACTATTTGAAAAAAAATATCGTGGGATTTTTGACTAACCGAAGTCAAAATAATTAGCGTTTGATTTCATTTCATGTATTTTAAAACCTGTTACAGTGAAATGTTTCAATGAAGGAGCCTATCCAATCCATAAAATGACCGGATAAAATTATGAGTCACCATCAACCATGTCTCTCATAATTATTAATAAGCAATTCCAATACTAATCTCAAGTACTTGTAACAGGTTTATTTTCCTCTTGAAATACGAATATAATGAGAGTAAAGTAAAACAGCTCTTCTTGCAAATGATAGATACTTCAGATACTTGCCTACATGGACTTCGTTCAATGCTCAATTTCAGTGTTCAAGGAGAATTCTTGAAGGTATGGATAATGATAATGTGTAAACTGTAATTAAATTTGAAGGGATAGCTCGAAGTAATAAATTACTTATTCAAATTAGTTCACGTTTACAGGAGAAAAGTTGCATCGTTCGGCCCATCAATCGACATTCATATCCTCCGGCTTCTGAAGAAAAAATAACGCGCATCACAACAGTTTAAACAAATTCTGACTGACCTGGCTATTTCAAATAGTTGTAACTATTATTAATTTGCATCTAAATGATCTACCTCGATGGGATCCGGGGTCTTGCTGTCCGTTTCATTTTGAATAGCGTTAAGGAAGGCTTCAAGGTTGCCCGATCGGGCTGCCTGAACGGCAACGGTTCCAAATTCAAACTGTTCAACTAAAGGTCCAAGTTGTCCAGTAGGAAAGGCTGAGCAGAAGGAACTTAGCGCATTTTGAAAAGCAGGACTGATTAACGTATCGACCACACTCTTTTCATCAGACTCCTTTTTTTCCGAATGTCCAGAGAATCCAAACTTTGGGAGCAAAGGTGCCAATTTACTGACCGTTGAAGGGCAAGAAGTGATGCGTTTAACAAATTCGCTATTAACTCCGGCTGCTAAATCAACTGAAAAAATTAAGGATGTTTTATTAATTCGTTACGAAACAAAAAATAATAATTTTAATATTAATTTTTTGTACCTGAAGAGGAAGAAGGAGACTGCATACCACTTAAGATTTTTTGTAGGTCTTGCAATTGTACTGGAGGCTTAGAGGGAGCAGATGTGCTCGATTTTGAGGCAGATGAATCTTCGGATTTCTTATTAGATGCTGTGGCAACTGAAGATGAATTTCCAGGAGAAGCTGTCGTTACCGTTGGAGTTGGCTTGCTTTCACTCCCACTTCCGGTGGATCCAGGTCCTCCTGAGGCTAATTGTCCGAGGCCCATTTGTGCCAATAAGCCAGATGCACCCCCTAAATCATTCATCCCTCCAATCAATTGCAATAGCTGTGACTGCGAAATCGATTGAAGAAGCGTTTGCATCTCTTGCTCAGACGATGTGGGAGTGGAACTACCGGCCTGTCCACTACGACCACTACTAGGTCCACCAGGATTATTGATAGCATCATTAACCTTCCACACTACATCTTCATCCCCATCAGTTTTAGGCTCTTGCATCCAGTAGAAGAGTTTCCGGGAAGATGCTTTAAACTAGAAATGATCAACTTAAAATTAGTTTAATGACCTACTAAGATTTTATAACTGTTCTACAACGCGGATGAACCAACCTTGAGAAGAAATACGCGTGAATCGTCTTTGCATTGAGTAACCTTCGAGAACACAGCGTCTTCCGGGAAGATTATCAAATCCTAGAATTCATACATAATATGAGCAATAAATTAATAGTGGATGAACTAATTAAGAATTTTATAGTATATCCAAACTACAAAATATCGAACTCGCTATCACTCACTCAATACATGTTCCCTTACTTCACATCCCACACACATTGATATTAGGATTAGACATACATACATGATATGGTTGTTCGTTGTTCTATAACTATTCATACTTCCTAGTCCTACAGTGTCCTGCACACACAAACACAATGAAGCATACTAGTTTACTTACATCTTCGACGACACCGGATGTCCTGTCTTTCCAGCAAAAGTGAGTCAATCCATCTTCCGATTGATAAATATAGACCTGCCCCTTTCGTTTATCTGGGTGAACCATGCTTCCTAAGAAAAACAATATCATACACATAAGTTTATAATGTCATATTTCGAATTCAATTCTACGTATGAGTGGCATTTTAAAATCTAATATTATTCTACACATTCACTATCACATCTTCAAATCTACTTTACAAGTTTTCGATCCGTTCGTGCGTGTGAGTGTGACGTGATTGTAGATTCAGCTTAGGTTACTAAACTATATCAATACTAATGAATAACCACCCCCACTGCATTTCAGTTACAATGACTAACTCAAGAAACTACCTAAGTTTAAAAAAAAAGTTAAGCTACCTTTAAGAGCCATTTTTCCAGCTCTGAATTCCACGGCATTTTTCGGCAAATTCCCACGGCCCCGGTAATTTCCATCAACCATTAAAGATGACATGGTGACACGTCAAAAAATCCTCAGTTAGTTCCAGATAGCTAAAATCGCTCAAATAATGTCAAATATTTCACACAAGACTCGTTGATTACGACAGAGAGTGGGAAATATTCTACTACTCCTAATTAAGAAAACCAAATGACAGGGCAAAATGAAAAATCTGCTGATGCATTGTGCACAGAGGAGAAAGACTCAAGTTTGTAAAAAGCGGATGAACTAGCTCCGCCCCCTTTCCTCCTTTTCTCAATGAGTAATTCAGACATTTCTTGTTGGAGTGAATGACTCCGGCCTATTTTCCCCACCCAGACGCTAGGTGTAGCAACCTGTCCCCGTGGCCCGGCCGCTTTCTCCACTTTCTCCATCCCGCACTTTTATCCACTAATTTACCTTCATCCTTCTCCTCTACTCTCCAAACTTTCTCCTTTCACTCCGGGTGGGGAAAGAAGGTCGGAGAATGAGATTGGGATGCTGGGCCATGATTCCTCCCCTACGAGTACTTACTACCCGAGAAGGGATCCATTGCATGGGCATGATATCAGATCACACATCCGCAGCACAATAACAACCACAACCAGCTAGGGTTTCCCCGGCCGACAGAGTGACGCATACCTGGTATTTCAGACACACGGCTTTTTTTTCCACTGTCTCTATAACATATTAGATGAAGGGAACACATTACAGATATACACGCAATACCTTTGGCTCGTTCAATACCTTCAAAAATATGTTGTTTGATTCAGGTTTCTTTGTAGGCTTAAAATCTTAGGGTTTCATAGCATGTGACTTTGTGTAATAGAATCAGTAGATGTATGGACTTTGACATTTCTCCTATCGATCTGTGCAATCAATACATATTTAGTTTCACATTTGATTTTGAATGATACGTATTATATGTCTATTTATGTATATTTCGAAAGGGTGGATGTATCAAGTTTATAAGTGGTATAGATAGTTGGCTAATATTAGATGAGAATGTCAAAGTTCCTGTGCCAATCAGATTAAAGGTCGCTGGAGTTGTTTTTGAAGTCTGTCTCATGTTTAACTTTGCTCAACATTTTTAAAGACAAATGCAACGGACAGATCCGAGTTGGAAAGGCTGGAGAGTGGAGGACTCCACACAGTCTATGTGTAGCTTGTAGGAGCTTTATGATTCCGATTGATTTGAAAGAAAGTGGAGAGGGTCGGGGGAACCCCCTGTACCTTGTTTGAATAAATATTATTACACTGAGACTTACTTCATATCATATGATTTATAGAATAGATATAAGTTTGTAAATAAGATCCTATATAGAAAGGGTTTAAACCCCCTTCCTCCAGCATGTAGCATTATTACCATGTCTAGTATAATCTCTCGAGGAGAAGTCGTTCTGGCCCAAAATTCCTTTTCTACTCTTGTACCACCACTATTGTGCTATACGTACTACTAACTGCTACACTGTCTGGTCTGGAGTCTCCAAGGAATCTTTCCACTTTACCTCACCTAGCATGCTCCGCAATCAACATACTCCATTCTATATTTCTCTCAAATCTAATACCGAAATGTCATTTCTTCTTGAAAACCCTTGATCCTAAAACTGTAAAACATTTGCCACTTACCACAGAGCTACCTTCTACGCTACGTCTCTCGATCTCAGACTCATGCCTACATAATATATAGTATCTACATTCTATACAATATGCATTAATAATATAGCTATCTATAGCACTAAAGCTCTACCCTCAATTCCGTGAATCATTCCGTTAAATGCAGAGCCTTCATAGTGGTCTATAACGATACTTTTTGAAAACAACAGGACAGAAAGGATTCGTGTTGTTGTCGAGGAGCAGATCTTCTTGACTTTTCCCCTCTCTTATGATCGTAACAAGGGAATTTGCAAGTCAAGACAAAAAGGGAAAGAAAGTAGCTTCTTTGAAGAGACTAAACAAGTGTGAAGAAGGACTTGGAGGACATTGGATTATAGATTCTTCTCCCTAGACTTTACTCGAGTAAGGACATAGGATGGAAGTAAAAAGTCGGGAAACCCCCTTATTATACATATATGGATTCTAGTTGCTTGGCTGATGATGCGATACATGACGAAGACGACGACGATGATGGTGGTGGTGGTGGTGGTGGTTGTACTTTGCTTTGGTGCTACATTCCTTTGCTTCGACTCGACCTACACTTCTAAACAGATTGAACCTGGTACACTAACTACTATTAGTATTTTCCTAGCGATTCCCATGGTACTACAACGAGTCATCCAACTATTGAGCTGTACTCTCTGGGAGTGTATAACATAACGTGTTGGCGTTTGGGATATCCCTTCCTATTATCGTCCTATATGATTTTCTCAACTTCTTTGAGATTATCACGATGATCTGAATGCCTTGTTCACTGGTCTCGTATGTATACTGGTAGCCTTGTATGTGTTGGATGATGATAAAGAGTACATCATAGCTAGAAGGGTAGGCTCTAAACTATTGGAGAGAGGCAGTCCATTTCATCATTGCATTTTTGGTGCAGGGAGACTCATAGTGGAGCAGAGATATAGTTGATAGTATAGTATGGGAAGGAGAGGCGACAAGCAGACGGGAGTTATTCAAGTGAGAGAAGTTAAGAACCGTACACACACTTTTTAATAGCTATTTAGTCAGTCATTTACTACCAGAGTCCAGAGGACAATCTATGTGTATGGGTCCTGTTCCTTCAGAATAATATTAATATTCCTGGAATCGAGAGGAATTTTGAACCATTTAACTTACACATTGTGACCAAATACTAAAAGGTGACCCTGTGACAACGGTTTAGAGTGTATACAACAGTAGAGAAAATATTACATACGGGTTTGTTGTTGTCATCTTAACATTTGTCCATGCATACCTCTTTCTCGGCCTTCCAACTTGCTTTACATTTAATAATCTTATAAATTTTAACCATACTATTCGCCCCTTGTGGTAAAGAAAATACGGTAGGGAAAAGGATCTGTGTGGACGTCTAGAGATATTTTTTGATTCAGATTTGGAATCAGTGTGTGTTGTGCACTTGTTCGTGACGTCATCCTCAGCATTGGCAAGTGTACTATTATGTGAGTGTATGGTACATGTACATCATACATATGAGAGATGAGAGTGAGTTATGTTGAGTTTTTAGTTCCTAATTTATTTTTAATAGCTGAGGAGAAGAATTGAGTCGTATTGGAAATCATGGACTATTGAAATCACACTTGGAATTCTTTAAAGACTACGAACTTTTCAATAGTAATTTGAGGGAGTTATAAAATATAAATATACATGTGTCTGCATTGTTGAATGTTGAATAGTGCTCACACCAGAATCGTTAAAAAATTTATTTATTACAATCATAATCCGAATGTCTGGAAAGGATTGGACAGTTTGGAGTCAACAATCAGCAATCGTATCCTGTTCCTTTAATCGGAATCAGTGATGGGGATAGTTAGGACTTCGGAGATTAATTAAAGTTTTGTCTCTTACTTTTGACTGGATTATTATTATGTAGAGACAGAAAGTAAGCAGTAGTTGTAGTTGAGGTAGACGATGTCTTTTTTTATCTGTGATATTTATTATAACAATCAAGAACAATTTCCTATTCACTTGCACTTGCTCGTACGGAACTTTGATGTTTGAAGTTGAAATAAAACAATCAATCAACAATCAGGAAAAGTCTAAGGTTTTCTAAGGAGGCCCTATTATACTTTTGGGGCTCTGGCAAAACTGAAACTTCCACACCCGTTTTAATTATTGAGATTGACTAGTAACTAAATTACGGAAACATGCGGAGGAAAGCTAAATCACCAAAAGGTAATCTTTATTTCTTTTGAATTGTATTTTTGATTGCTTATTCATTGCACATTAAATTACTGCTAATTGCTACTTTAATTAATTGTGGGTTTTAGGGGTTGGATTTGGGATTTTTGGACGAAGGAGTTAGTGAGCTAGTCATTGTAATTGGGTAATTAATATTAAATTACGTTATTTACATTCATCGATCGATGGAATTTAGAGGTGTATAGATAATGACTCAATTAATTTAATGGAGAAGTTTATTAAAATAAATTCACCGTTTTCTTGCCTGAATGAACGCATCTTTTGAGTTTGATTACAACAAGGCAAAAAACTTTGTTATTAAATGTTTTAAAGAGGTGTTTAACATTTTCCACGGATGTAAAATCAATTAACTTAACTACAAATGAAGTGGTGTTGGCATTGGCTGCGATTACAAGTTCCTAATTAGTTGACCATGAAGGTCAAGAACTAAGAAGTTGCATTGAACTTATTGGAAGTTGGTGATAGACAGAGAACAAAAGTTATTTATATTTTCAGTCCCATTTAATTTAAAAAAGCACAATGGAAACTACATTGTCCACACCGGCTGATGAGTAATAGTAATTTAGTGATAGTATTAGTTTCTGTATGTATTAAATAATGTGTTTCCATCAAGTTTTCCAATTCAATACATCAATACCCAATACGCAGTTCACTTCAATTACTCCACACCTCAACCCCATAATAATATATCCCTCGAATTTAAAATCTTTTCAAAGGCCGTGATGGATTAATCATCTTTTTAAGCTATCTACCACAATTTCCAACATGACAATTTATTACAAAGTAGGCAGAGGCAGACAGATATCGAAGCATGGCATTCCCTGTCGTTATTCGTTATACCTGCACCTAATTAGTCCTAAAAACTGTATTAAAGTCTTCATCTCTGTAACACTGTATAGCAGTATTAGTATTACTGATGTAAATACATAATAAAATTCATAAATTCATTCGTGATACGGAGTCTCAGTCTCCTATCTAGAATTATCATTGATAGACAAGATAAACTGAGGAGACCGAGAGTCTTACCGAGACCCTACAGTATATGTAAGTAACCACACGCCAGAGTGTACAGATGTTTTTTTACACACATTAAAATAAAACCTTTTTATGACGGGCTTGATCAATTCAAGTGGATCATCTGTCGGTGCATTTCTGTCGTTTGTTTCTAACATAGCCGTTTCACCTCGACCCCCTCCCTCAACTCTTTAAGCAAATTGTAATGTTGTAAATAGTTAGCAATTAAACTTAGAGAAAATATTTATGTTTTCCACAAGACGTGAGTAAAAATAAGGAATTTGTTTGATCATTTTATCATGTTGATGGTTGATAATATTGATGCTTGAGTGACGAGTGAGGAATCTGAAAGAAGAGACAAGATTCGGATAAAATGATGACTTCATTTCATATGCCATATCATTTATGTTAATCAAGGAGTTGAAGATCGGTCTGCAGAATTCAATTCTATGTCTGAGGAATGCATGACGAAGTTTGGAGGAAAGATGGCTTCCTTTTATATGTTATGTGACGCTGACGACTACGGTGTAGTTTTACAATATGCAAATATAAGAATATTGCAAAATGCAAATGGCAATGACTACCTGGGTCTGAGAAGCCCCACACAACACCACAAGCAGATGAAGCATATACCGCATCCATTGATCTTTAGATGAGAATAATGATACTTTCCAAGTACTTTTAAGCTTAGCGAACATGTCCGTCTACCGTCAACAGAATCAGAACCAGTCACCAGTAGTAGATCTTATTTAGCCAGTTTATTCAGTCTTATTATGTTTTAGTTTTGGTACTAACAATGCAACAGAAGATAAGTTATAAATGGGATACGTATGTTATCATAGTATTTAAAGCGGCGTATGTAATGTATTTTTTATGCAAGCATTTTCAGTTTACCTTTGGTATATAGATATGTCTTTCTGCGGAATACTCTTGTGGATGCAGTTCATGAATTCGTGTGATAAAGTTAAATTCATTAACTGCTTAACTTGACATTGGCTTTGTTCGAGTCAAATTGCAAGCTGAAGTAGCACCAACTCTGCGTGAAGGTGTGTCAAGGATAATCTCGTGCAAATTGAAAGGATTTACTAATTTAAGCTGCAATTGAATGTAAACACTTATGATGGATATCGTGCTATGGGGAATGGCTATCAACTATGCGTGAAACTAGTAATCGTATATTTTCTAAATATGGAAAAATTCTTATAGAACAAACAGGAGTAAATGGTTGACTTTTTATAAAATAAATCGCTTTACATTTACATGTAAAGTATTAAGATCCGCTTTTGCATTCCATGATGCATGATTCGATGCAAAATAATAAATCCCCAGTCACCAGTGTGGGTAAAGAATACAGGAAAATAGGAAAGCTTGGAATAGTCAGTTTTTTTTAGTACAACGTCTAAAAGAATGAGTCATTCCCCCAAAGTACCTGAACCTTGTCATTATATATTTATGCAAATGTGTTACTTAAACTATAAGTTCTACGGACGAGTGTGAGAACTTGAACGGAAAATTGTTGGAAATATCTTGATGGAAGAATCAAAGCATTGTACTTGACCTGTGCTGAGAATAACCTGGTAATTGTTAAACATGAGAATATATTATTTCGGCAATTGCAGAACTCAGTTCAAACGTATTCTCTGTGGCTGAATTGGAGATGATAATAAAAGTGGTAAAGACTGCTATTTAAGCCCATATTTACACAATTATATGCTTGAAATCTCAACTCCGAAGGTCGGCTTTCAAACAGTTAAATTCTTGCGTAAAGGGCTACTGGACGAATAGTTAGATCTACGCCACTGATGAGTCAAGTTGAAGCATATGTCGATTCTCATTTGGGAATGACTTTTTAGCTCTTTTGGCTCCGGCCGTCTGACTCTCCTTGCCTTTAGCGATGCACATAAAATGGTTAAAAAACAAGCCTAAGTGCTATACCTACGTGCATAGAAAATACAACTGGTTGTAATGTATAATAAAGAAGGATAGGTGTTTGCATAGGTGCATAGCCGAAAACCACATCATCATCATCTCACTTCTCCGACTGAAGTTAATAACGCAGAGGGAATCCCCTTCAGGAATGTCAATGAAAAAACTCCTTCGTACTTTTTCTCTACTACAAACTACTACTAGGACTTGGAAACGATAATAATATTATAAGCAAAGGGATATCCCAACAAATCCAAGCCTACTTTTCCTTAAAAACATTTTCATCTTGCAGCCAACTTGTTTCTATCTTTGAATCTTATTTCACTAGGTTAGGCAAGGCTAGGTTAACATTTTTACCCATTACCTCCCCGAGATTCAATTCTACTTGATAGGGTTCATAGTATGCAGCGCAGTGCTTGTCTATATATTTTTATCCTCCTTGGTGAGGAACTTTTAAGCTCTCCTAGAGACCATTCACCATCGGTTCTAGATCTCTATTCAAGAAGATGGTGAAGGATTTGTGTGGAATGTTTGAGAGAACGTATCCTTCCTCTGAGAAAATAAGTGTCATAGTCATTGCCAATTCATAAGAGTTTTACGTAATTGTTTTATGCACCAGCCTCCACGTCAGTCGTGTGGCTTGAAATAATTGAGAGTAGTCTGCAAAGGGGTTTCAGACCTTATAAAACAATTATGGAAATCTGGGGATCGACTATTTCTGGTGGATCTGCTTGCTACCTCAGCTCATTCCTGTTTTGATGACTAATTTTGTTAACACGTGGATACAGAACATATACGAATGTGTGTTGCATAATCGGTTTATGACTAACAGAATAGGAGTGATGAGTGATTACAAATTATAATTGCACCGGTAATTTTTATCATGGTATAAACACTTGACACTGCGAGACGTAGATATGTACGCACGTTAAATTAACCAAACTATAAAAATATTTGTCAGGGGTTCAAACTAATTGAAATATTGATATTGTGTATATGAGTATATTTGCGTTTATTCATAGGATTTCCAATAGTAGTATACTATGCAAAGGCATTTTTTACAATCGCTGGCGCCAAGTAATCTCTCTCCATTGAATTGTCGAAACTTATGGATGGCAGAATTATTAGAGGGGAGTCGGAGTCAGCGTTGCTAATATAAATGAGATAATCGTCATGAGACGGAGACATATATCTAGGTTGGTGTCATATATTACTGTAAACATTTTTTTAAATATCAACTTAAGATGGAAGAAGATCAAAGATGACTTGGCTGTTATGGTATGGCCACTACCACTACTTGGTGTTATATTTATCCCTTTTTAGTCATTAAAAGCTGTGTTATATCTATTTAGGTTTATCCTTGTTTACTGAGCCTGTTGATTTTGTTTTATACGAACAGTATTACAATATGATATTATGACCGAGTTGGGAATTGAGGGCTTATATGCAGTATAAATTCTACATTTGATCTCATATCGTTCTATGTATACTGTTCGTGTTCAACATGGAGAAACGAAAACTTGTGTATAATAGTAGGAATGAAACATCCTTATCTTGAAACTGGAGTGATTAAGATGTGAATTGAGTATTGCATTTCATCAACATCATTTTCCATACATAGGTGTTTGCAGTAGGGATGTCCGCGACTTGTACTCTATCATATGGTTATTCATCAGTTTATTAATAAAAATGATTAGCATTGGGTTCGAAGGTGATGACGAGCTAAGTTCTTGGAAGTCGCAACAGCTTCCAGAACAAGTTTATGAGTCTAATGTTTGTTTGGTAACTTTAATTGAAGGAAGTAATGGTGTAATTTGTTCAATTAGTTACATTGTTTCGATTTTTAATCGCCTAGCACTTAGAATGGGTTTTCTAAGGTTTTTTTCGCCATAGTTTTATTATATTGTAGTAACATTTCTGAAATGGTTGAAAGGAAATGTCGATATGTATTTTAAAACTTTTTACGTAGAATTATTAGATCTTTTAGAGTAGATTATTGTATAAAATAATCTCTGGTTTCATTTTCATCGTGTAGATACGTATGGCATTGACGTGTATTGTATTGTATGTAATTCAATTCTTGGAACCCGTTTTGACTCTTGTTTATGATAAACCCAAATGCGATTCCTAGTTATGATATTCTATGGATTTGGAATTCCAAGGAATAGTTAGAGCGAAAATTATTATTTATCATATGATATACGATGGCAAAAGTTTATCCCTTGAAGCTTTTATTGTTCAGAGACTCGGAGTGATTCAATTGGTTGCAAGTTTGGGTTGATATCGGGTGGGTATAATTGTGGTTAGTTATGTATTGTTTTCTCAGTTTCTGTTAGAAATATTGAGTTTTGTAAATATGTTAGAAAATCATACTTCTGGAAAAATGCATTGAAGCATATGTATGTAACATTTTCAAAACTGTGATCATGGATTTTATTTTCTGCCAGTGTTTAAAGGTATTTTTATTTTTATTCACTGCAAAAATGACCGACAGCAGTTAACCTTCTCCACAGACTATATATAACCCCATGTACGGCAAAGATGAGGTTGACTTAAAGAAACAAATAACAGTTTAATAAAGCTAATTTTATGGTTTAACAAATGGTGTAAATGTTTCTACGTATTTCATATAGCTATAAGGACTCCCAGCCCCAGCATAAAACCGTGTCAAAACAACATGTCCAGATATGATACTAATCTAGAAAGTAAGGTATCTCAAATGGCAAGTAAGTTAAATTCAGACGACGGTGGTAATGGTGATGATTTTGGTTTTTATTTGCGGTCAACAATGTTGACTTTAGACTTGTTGATATGATTTCTCTGCAACACTTGTTCAGACTATTCATGGTTGAAAATTGAGCTTAGGTTGGGAGTGGGAGCTCGAGAAGAAGAGGGAAGATTCTGTAATTCAGAATGTTTCTCAGTATCGTAGTCTAGCATGTTGTTGATAGTGATTAGTGGATGAGCAAGTAGTGTGACGAGATGTGAATTTATTATGGTCTGATGTGATTCTGCTGGGTGCTCTCTGCCTTGCCATTTTATTTAATAGGGGGTTTCCTTCCTTTCATGACACAGTACGTGATAATGATAAAAAACCCTGTAAATTGTATAATCATGGCAGACTGACTACAACAACATTCATACACAGCTTAGCATAATGGTTGTAGCGAACCTACAATGCTACACAAGCTTTCAACTTATTTTTCTTTCTCTATTGGGCCTGACTGACTCCTCGGGTACGTAGGGAATGGAATGAGGGAATGAATAATCAGGTGATGCGTCATAGTCTCATGAACAATCTCAATCGTTTTTGCTTAAGGGAAGCCTCTTTTTCTCTATTATTCTTTCAGCTCTGTAAAAGAAGCTCTATCTTATCTTCGGTTGGATGTGGTAGTTGTTGGTGTGATGTAAAAATGTAATGCCGATCCACCATGAAACTAACACTGCCTAGATGTATCTTCCACTATTGAATTTTGACAAGCCGGAGGATTGGACATTGTATGTTTGAATTTATGTAGGCACCTTCCACTAAAAGTCAAACTGACTCATGCACTCATGTACTCGTGAGAGAGTCTTTCATAAATGCTGTGCAATGAGAATGGAGGTGTTTTTTGAAACTTATTATTATGTATTTTCGTCGTGGCCTTCGGAGGTTCTCCATATGAAATACAAGTTCTTTCACCTGCCTACCTGCATTCTCCATATAATATATATGTTCGGCAAAGTACGTAGTAGGTAGTAGTATCAGTGTCAGTCCTTACCATCTGAATCTATTAAAACTTGATATGTATTTCAATTCTAGTGTGTAATGTGATGAAAAAACGGGTTGAGTTTCTGTAGTTGGTGTTGGTTTGTGGCTGAAGATATTAGCATATTAAGTGTGTGTATCGATGAGTCGAAATTTAAGAGGCTGGTGGAATTCTTTATTCCTTTAATCGTCCCTCTGTCTGGTAACGATTCGATTGGTATAAGTTTGACATCTGAAACTTACTTCACACCCATAACATGTCAGAGTAATCAGCTCATTGTTGATATTCTCCTTTATCATTATTATCTCAGCACAACCAAAGTTAAGAATAATTGTGACTGCTTGTATGGCTATTAGTTACATTAGATAAGATAAAACGGTCTAGCCTTCGTCTTCTTGGCCTAGTCAGTCCTCCAAGGTAGGTAGGTTGTCTCTTCTTCCTAGTTCCTAGTATAGGTGTAAAGCTGGTTCTGGTTATAGAGAGTTGAGCGATTGGTGACTTTTACGGACTAAAATCTCCTAATAGGCTTGAACTATATTATAATAATACCAAGAATGTAAAGAAGCTTCTGTTGAATATGAAAGCATTTTGAGTATAAGTGTCTGTCCTCTTGGGGGGCATTCCCATTTTCCTGTCCTACTGTTTCCAGGAACTCAATTTAATTTAAAAGTTATGGGGTGAAGGGATGTTCCAATTGTTTAGCTTTACTTAAGTATATTACAATCTGTCTGCTTTCTAACTTCAGTGGTAGTGGTACGCGATTACGAAGGCTTCTGATCATCAACCTCTGTAGATTTTACCTGCACAGATTTCTTCCTACTAGTTGAGTATATAGGTTGTCCGCAGTCCTCTGAGGGTTTTAGGAAGGCTAAGTAGGTATTGGTGGCTGAATGGCATTAGTAGACTAAGGTATTAGCTTTACTGATAGAACTTTGAGCGGTAGCTCGGTAGACGAAAGGGCTGAGGATAAGTTGTACCGAGGTAGAAGATGTTGAAAAGGTGAGTGGAGGTGAAGACCCTTGGACTCCTTGGCGCCAGGAAAGTATGTATGCATACCTTGTGTACAGGTATTCTTATCCACTCCTTTAAATTAGAGGAAGGACTGTAAATCGGGATAGGATGGCTTGTTTCATTTTTATTATTGGACAGGTTCTGTGTCTACCTGATCTTGTTTTATTGTTCGTTCTTCAATTCCTAGCGACCTAGCACTAACTGATGGCTTTTTCACCTCTTCTGTTAATCAAAGATCCTTGTTAAAAGTCAGAAAGTCTGTGAGAGAAGACTCAGAAGGTATTATTTCGAAAATAACTATTGTAGTATTGGAGATTGTAGAACTTGGGAAAGAAGTATTTGTGTCAGAGATTGAGTGATTTTTCAACGCTAGTTTCATGCAATTTTATGTTTCAGCTATGAGGTTGTGGATTCTGGGGCGAGTTTTGTAAAGGGTTCAAGAAATTACTGCATTGCTATTAGAATACAATCACTGCATTTCTGTAGAAGTTCATTCAAGTTATGCTGTAAATTAAAAAATGTTCGAAAACAGGTCAAACAAGAAGACAAAATTTAGCATTTTGAAAGGGATCCGAAATGCGCATGCGTCAAAATTGTTGACTTAGAATTACATTTGTCGTATTTCATGGGGCGTCATGTGTAGTTGTCAGAAAACGTGACTCATTTTTGGGGGATTCCCTCGTTTAACCCTTTTTCAATTATAAATCCTGCAAACTTAGTTTCGATTTTTTTTAACAGTTCAGCGGTTCATTTTACGACGATCTAAGATGTTTATTTTTAATATTTACTGAAACTTCCTCTGATAAATTTTTACTCTTTACTTGTGCCTACCTGCTGGTTATGTAGTTTGCAGTTAGGATTATGTACAATAATTTAATTTTCCGGGTGGTGGATTTTTGAAGGAATTTTTTCTTTTTGCGTTTATAAATTATATTTGTGTATAATTTAATTCGTTCTTGATTATAAGTTGAAGTAAGTTAGTAGTTGTCTGCTCTTTTAATTAAATTATGCTTGCCTATAAAAGTATCTACAGATGATTGGGACTTAGTTAATTTTAAAATAGATAGGACGTGAATGATAGAGGCTGTGTATGTAGGATGTAGGAATATATTTCTGTATACTCTTGCTTTCTGGCTTGAGTGAGCCGGATTAGTAATTAAGCTTTCAAAAGTTTTGTACTTTACGTAACCGAATTTTTATAATAAATTGAATTAAATAGGAGACAGATAAAAATGAATTGATAGTAATTCCAAGACGTGAAGTTTTTTTTACTTTTTTTTTTTTTTTTTACATTAAATAAAAATGACGTCTACATTTTCACAGTAAGTGGAAGTTTAATAACTTGCATATTGACATTGACAATTAATAGAGATATTTTTCTCGATATTGATTGACAATCGGATAGTTGGGTTTATAGTTGTGGTTGACATTGTTTTAGCCTTGAATTACTCTTTGATGCTGATTTTAGATGAGCAATTACATTGAGGAAGGTTGAAGGAAACTTTTCTGGTTTCGTGGTTTATTCTTCAGGGAAGGACTAGTATGCTAATGTTGTGGTATATTTCTTTTTCTTATCCTTTGAAATCCTAAATATCCTTTTAATCCTCTTAAATATGTATTAAACTGTACTTGAGTAATTTAATCTGCTCTGCAACCTGCAACCTAGAGGACAGAAACATTGCTTGGTTAGAACCTTAGAACTAGAAGTTAGAATGCGATATTAGTTCTCACAAGTTAGTTCTCACCGACACGGCGTCAGTTTGTAGTACATTATTATTCATGGTTGGGGATGAGGATTGTGGCATGTTTTAACTGACTGTCACCGACCACTGGGAACCCGACTATACATGACTTTGTTGTTGAGGTTTCTGAGGAAGAAGCCATCTTAACCTTATTCAAGTATTGTTACAAATTTATTGTTGGAAGATTTGTCACCAGCTTTAGGATTTAATGATTTTGATGAACCCATTATAATGTTAGAATAATAATGAAAATCAGCTCGGAAACGGGAATCATTTTATTTATCGATAAATAGCCAGCATTCGCTTTAAAAGACAGATTTATTATTATACGTGATAGTTATTTCATGTGATACTCTTTGCAATAATGTAAAATATTGAGCCAGACCGGGAAGTCAACTAAAGGATTCGATTATAATATTGTTGAGTACAAGTGTGGGTTTATTAATTCTAAAGTTGTAATCTTCTAATTCAATATTGTTGAGCATAGCGTAAAGCTATTTGTCTTTAACAATTATTGTCTCCTCAGTTAATAACAATAACTCAATTCAGCGTCAATCAAGAGTTATCAACGTCAGTACGAAAGTCAATGGGTTTAATATTTGTCTAAAATAAATCACAACATTATAGTCGCCGCACGGCATGCATGCACTTGAAAATATTTTATCTAAATATTATTTTACAAAACCGGTTGTTTGAGGGATTCAATAATTAATGAGTAGTTTAGTAATAAACCTTTCTGACTCCGAGGCTAATTTTTGAATTCTACCCAAACTCAAGGATAGTGGATAAATGTGTTTATATTATTTTTAAAGCTTTGATTATTGAGGGGAATTTCATTTGAAATAATGGTTTAGATTATTCTTGAGAAAACTAACCGATTTTGCAAAAAATCTATGTACGTCATAAACATTTCAAAACATAAATTTCAAGCACCCAAAATGTCCTGCTAAATCGCTCGTAACTTTTACAGTCTGTAAAAATGGTACTGGCTTCCTATGACTTATTGATTTATTATCATCTAAAATATAGTAAAAATTCTACGGTAAGTAACTGAATGAAAAGTTTAAAAGTCTGAAATTAAATTTGTTCTACGTTTTTACGCGTCATAAAGCCCTCAGCTCCCAATTGGCAATGATTTGATAAATTTTATTTCGAGAGATCAGGATGTGAAAATATGTTATTTAGTGTCGGGGCTGTAAAACCTACGAGAGTTGACGTTTTATATAGATTGTAGAACTTTGGTTGATCTCCTCTATAAATTTCCCTGTCCTCCTATTTAAATTGAAGTATAGCGACTCTGAATGAATATTTAGTAGAGTGCATTGGATCTTGGATCGGGTTGTTTTGAAGATGTAGATAAATGATGTTATCCAAGTGCAAAAAAAAGAGCAACGTGAAGTTAGTAATAGTAGTAATTTACGTGGAGTCAGACTGGCTGAATGAACGAATGCTATCTACGCAGTTTTTCTAAAATTGTGTTCATACTGGTTTGGAAAAACAAAGGACGTGCAGTTTTTTTGCACAAAATTGCCCAATTCTCTATTAATTTACCACCACCACCATCCAAATCTAGCTCCACTGGCAATTTGTCTTCTCCAACTAGGAATACGATCTATTTCTGTACTCGAATGATACTATTGTTCCTGAGTGTAAAAAGTGACCGTGAGTCTGATGCAAATAATAAAATCGATGTGTATTTGACTCTTTTAGGTGTACTTGATAGTTGGTACAGATAATAATAAGATAGGCTATCTCTGCGAACCTCGTCAGTTGATGGTGGTTAGTTGCTATGTATATATTAATAAGAGCTGTAAGTCATGAGTTCAGGAAGACTATAGAGATGTTTAAAGGATTTGAAATCTCATGTTATGCCCTCCGTTTGGACAAATAATGTAAGCAAATATAGCTGGCATGGTGCTGTGCTAAAATTTAGTCTAATACATACGAGAAACCTACGTTCTTTAATTAAATGACTAGCCCAACCTTATAATATTATACTCTTGCCATTATTATTCCATGATATGTTACGAATGCTGCTGCGATGCCAGAACCAGTTCTTTTAAAGGACGCGTCTTTCATTTCATAGATCCTCAGTGGCTTTTGAGTTTTGAATGCTGAAATGCTTGGTAGGTGAAGATGAGAATTTCTTGTTGTTTGTTACGGTGGAGTGTAATAAATTAATTAGCAAGCCAAAAGATCCCATCCACCGACAACCGTGGAAGACGAAAGTATCTTGCTCAGCCTGTTTTTCTCTGTTTATGGATTTTTTTGAATCTACTCCTCATATCCTTTTGTATTCTATCGCTAGTGAAACGTAGTTATGATATGTATGCATTAGAACGGGTGATCGAGTACAAGTATCAAGTATGGGGAGGTGTGTGGGAAATAAGAATAGAAAAAATTACGTGGGCTGCCTTTTCAGGTAATTAGATGATGACGATGAAGATAAATAAGATTAGTATACTATCTTATTACTCCTTGCTTGTTTCTTCCAATAATTTCAAAATAGAGGATTTCCCTTATAGAAATGTGCACAAAAGTATTATTTTTATTGTGAAGAAGGAGGAGATCAACATTTAGATCATTAAAGATCATTTAGTAACTGTGTATTTGATAAGTATTTGATATTGTATATAATTTGATACAGTCCGGTTGATTAGATTCAGTATGAATGTGATTAGCAGGGCTCACGTGGAGGGGTTTACAGATAGGGAGATGATTTACATAGCCACAATCTATCCACCATGTTCCTTGTTGAATTAAAATGTGTTTTTTTAACTTACAGTTTGGGTAAAGGATTGATACAAGATGATTTCTCAGAATAGGGATAGCACAAATGAGTGTGTATGGTATGCATGGAGGAGTAGTCCAGTATATTTTTCTGATAAGATGACGTAAGAGTTCCAACTACTAAAACGAGTTAAGAGTCGAGATATTGACTCTTGTTCAGTTTGGAGATAGGATTTCATACATTATATTATGTCTTGTACATTGTAAACTTGTAAAGTAAATGTGTACGAGTCTTTACAAAACGGGATGGCTTGACTTGACGGTTGTTGATGGAGCTGAAGAATAATCCCATACGTATTTAATTCTCGCCGATGTACTAACCAAGAACTCAAAGCGATGATTTTGTTTGCCAACGAGTCACCAGTCGAGCAGTCAACTCAGGGCTGAATTTATCAAGCTGAGTGTGCAACTAACAAACTAACATGATTTGAAGTGGATGAAGCACTCACCTCCCTGTAAATATATTGAGAAATTAACTATACAATTCTCTTGAATATAATATCATAAGCGACTCCTTTGCCATATATTTTTTAAGGATCCAAATTGACTAGGACATTCTTTGCCCTTTTCATTACAGAATATACCATAATCAATTCTTTAACTTGTTTCATCCCTTCATAAAATATTCTTCACCTATCACCTCTTAACGAGATTCACCGATAGCTAGTAATACGTACGAGAATTATAAGATTCTGACTATCTCTGCCCCAGCCTGGCCGGGTGTTAGGTTAACTAACTGCAATATGATTCTAAGAAAGTCAAGGCAGGTCACTAGCAACGAGCAGTTTGCATATGCAGTATTGAAATGTGGTGTGTTGTATTAGTTTATTCAGAGACAGATTATTTACCATATTTAGAGGATGAGTCAAAGGGAGGATTGTATTCGAGTTAAATTACAGACGCATACTGAATTGAAATAGATGATGTGAATGATATTATATTTTTGTGGTATAGAAACCCATTCGGTTAGATACATCAAAGGAAAGTAAGTGAGGCATGGTTGATGCGTTGTCGAATTTAGGGTGAGGTGGCTGTGCATGTTGGCTTTCTTCCTCATGAAGACTTAGTAAAGTGACTCATTCCAAGAAATTAATTGGAATACTTGGATTCTGTATCAGCTTCATTAATTTGAAGGTGTTTCAATGCTGAATCAGTAGCAGTTGGTGTCCTGTGCTTTTATGAACATTCATCATCATCGATGCTTCGTAACGGGTTTCGTAACCTTCTCGCCATTGGTTCAAGCCGGTCTGTTAGAGGTATGAGTCTTTGGGACTGGACAAATAGTATTTTGTGTGGATTGCCAGGGCGAGGGATCATAAAATACAATCTATATAGCCTTTCATTTGATTACTATGATGCCAAATATGAGAAGGACAGAGGAGAATGAGGAATCTGCGAATGACTCATTCCTTTATACATACACTCATGGGTTACTTTCAAAATGAGTTTTAATGCTGAGCAAATTGATCCAATTCCAGGTAGACGAATACATATGGAATGAATTATTTGTATGAGTACCATATATCTTTCCGACCCTTAACATCGTTCAGGCTTTGTATATGACATATCGTACAGCTAGCAAGGAATTTAATAGCTCGATGATTAATATTTGTTTGCTTACTCAAAATCCATAGTTATTTATACGAGTGAAAGAAGGAAGCTGTAAATATGTCTTTTAAAACGATGAATATCAACTACTTAATAAATGCTTTGAGCTCTTATGTAACGTAAATTTTTAATTAGTCTGGGTCTGCGGAATTGGGTGTCAGTTTTAGTCTTCCTAGACGAGGGGTCAAGTCATTCAATAATTGACTATTCTTCAGGGGATTCGTATCCCTTTTGGATCCCAATTAGTGAAAAAGTGTATTATAAACTGAAATACATGGCTGACGATACAGATGGGGTTTCGTCCAAATGGACTATGAGGCTAGAATCTTCGGATTTGCATAATGTTGATAGTCTAAATGGTTTCCATCTTGAATAAGACACCACCAAGCATATGGCCTTTCCTCATTCCGCTTTTGTTTATCGGGATAAATAAATTCCCAAGAAATATTTGGGGTACTTAAATTAATAAGACCCCTTGGGACGTAACAACCACCGTCTCAATAAAGAGTTTTGTATATTTAAGCGAGTAGCAGTTTTCAAGCGATATGCCTTCAAGGTCTGGATGTGTTTAGATAGATGATTTGCGGCGTTTCGTTTTCTGTAATGTAGAGATTATATTTTGACGATTTAAATATAAAATCTCTCCTGGCGACATTCGATACCTATTTTCTATCTAAGCTGAGCTTATTGTATGCATTGCAGGATTCAATTTGATATCGGATAACTACAGAGGAAAATTCTTGGTACTTATTCTGAAATTTTAAAGTTCAACTGGAAACAGACTGTTCTTCGGAGGGATAAATATATGTAGTGTTTCTGCTGTTTCAAAAATTTGTATTTTCAGGTCACAGAAATTTACAGAACGATATGACAGACAGCATATTATACTAGAAGTTTAGAACTAGCTTCCGTTTGTAACTGCAGAAAGGCTTGCATACATTCAACATTGGGATTGCATTCTGTATGATGTGTTGGAAAGTTGTGACAGAAGCAACAAAGCGTTTGCACTCTAACTCTTATTTGCATACAAGACTTTCTGGGTCAAATTTTGACGAGATTGGATTGGCTTAGGAAAAAGTGCGATATTGAAATATGGAAATTCTGTATTTATTTCCATACAGAGACTGATGCCGGTGTCGGATGGACAAAATTCATTGGTTGATATCAAAAGTTGAATGTAAAATATGATTGAGTCGTTCTCGCTTGTGTTGAATTGAATGTTCAATTCCCAAGAATTCCTCAAGGAAACACCAAGCATAGCAAAATGAATTTGCACAAGCGAGCGGTGGAGTATGGGTTGCCCGTTGCCTATAATTGTGGTTATTCTCAGAAGCAAATTAATTGTTTTTATGTGCTGTTACCAGCTTGTGGCATAGAATTTTAAAAAAATAAAAAGGATTGATGACTAATTATAATAATGATTCTTCCTATCACATGCGTTGCTTTTCCCTGGAAGCAATTTACGTTCAATTAGCAATTCCAATGTTTATTTCCTTTTAAAGTTTTAATGTATAGTCAACAGTTAGAAAGGTTTAGTTTAAAGATTCGTAAGTCTCCATACGGCTTTCCTGCTTTCTTTTTATCGATCACAATTATTGAATCTCTAATGTTTGTCCGTTTTCCCTTACCGATGCACTAATCATTTTATTTTATTTTATTCACAGGACTACCGCGGACAGCAACCACTCGTGGTAGTCGAGGTCGCGGAAGATCAAGGTGGGTTTTTAAACTTTTTGCTGCTGATATTATACTCACATTTTAACTTGTGTAACTTGTTGGAAAGTAAGAGTTTGAGTTTAACTACAAGTATGAATGACAAAAGTTAAGATGTTTATCTAAATATTTATTCCCAGAAATGGTTGCTCCATGTAAATTTTTTTTATTGATATCCTCAAGGGGTTGCTGAGTTGAAGATTTTGCAATTTTTTTTATTGATTCACCACATTAATCATGTCCTCATAATAATATGTCATGCGTTTGCATGAACATTCTCTCAATTCTCCGTCCCTCAAAGGATGGTAGTGATAGTCATATAATAAGAGTAGGGTTTCGAGGCACACTTAAGTGTGAAATGAATTGCATTAAAATGTGTGGATAACCCATTTCATAAGAGATAAGCATGCAGCAATAATAGCCTTACTTAAAATAAT
This sequence comes from Agrenia bidenticulata, assembly GCA_034694785.1. NCBI lineage: Eukaryota > Metazoa > Arthropoda > Collembola > Entomobryomorpha > Isotomidae > Agrenia > Agrenia bidenticulata. The sequence continues at coordinate 37,478 of JAQFYM010000265.1, forward strand.
TTTCTGGATAGGAAGCATTTGAGTTTTTATGTGTTTGTATGCAGGGCATCATATGTCACAGAATTGGACGAGTTTTTCAAGCATTTCTTAGAACTGGGGATGTCGCGTTTGTTCGGATATTATCCCAATATTCCAATCCTTCCTCTTGCTTCACTTGAGCCGAGATAAATAAGGAATATTGTTTTAAGAAGAATAAAATATTCAATTTAGAATCCAAAGGTGCATAAATGACTATAAAAGAGGGGCAAAGAAGAATGCAGCCATACATGTCCTAAGTTGACTTCTTCGGTGAAGAGAGAGCTCAAAGGATTAGGTTATAATAGGAGTGTGTAAGTAAATAGGTAAATAGAGTGTATCAGAATCAAAATTGACTCCTGTGCAACAAGACACTCTATTCTGATCAAGGCTTTGGTTTCCAGTGAAGTCGTTATATTTTGTTTGTGCAAGCGGATTCGATGGAAGAAGATGGGATGTCATGACACATGTTGAATTCATTCAAGCAATTTGTGTCATATAATAGAGAAGCAGAAAAATAATATACGAGTCCAATTGCAAGTCTCTCCGTGCGGAGACGGTTAAGTTTGATATTTATTTTTTGATTTTAATGGCATTCCTGCATTCCCAGAATCATGAAGGTAAAGAAAGAGAATAGGAAATTGTTTGTTCCTCACAAGGAACATAAGGGCTTTCCACGATTGGTTTAACCATTATAAACAGTTATACTCCACACTCCTGTTCGATATGTTGGCTCCACAGAATAGGTTATTTTCTTTCTCTTCCTACGCATTCATATATACGTACGAAATTGCAAAATTTTTATTCGTCACGGTAGATTGACTTGTTTCTAATTAATTATTAATATCCCTCGCCCTGTTAAAATAAACTAATGCATAACACATTTTGTCTCTCCAGAGGTGGGTCCAAAACTTCCAGTGAAACTCTTCAGCGAGGGGGGCCGCAAGCCGTGAGTCAATATTCTTCCGTACCGGTCAAAGTCAACAGTCCTGCTGCCAGACGGGGTGCTAATAATAATTCCTTGGAACGGAAGGACAATCAAAATATTCTTTCCAACGAAGGAAAGTCCCTTCTAAATGGAAATGTCGTAGGACCTTCATCGTCTTCGAAAGGGGTGCAGCGACAGGGAGGAATAAACCAGAATCCTGCCAAGCCTTTTAGTGACCAGTTTTATCTTCATAAGAAGTTCAAGAAACTGACAACAACTGTAACCTCAGAGGCTGCAGTGGAAGCCACGGCTTCTTGTAGCTCTAATAAATCATCTATACCGAACGGTTTCAAAAGTAGAAGCGACTATCCGAGCAATACTTCAGACATCAGTTGTACGAATGTGAACAGCAGTGATAGTGGTCACTATAGTCGGAATGAAAGTACAATGGAAATTTCAGTCATCAAGTCAGCCTCTTATTCAATGAGTAGTACTTCCGAAGCGATTTCTAATTCAAATTTAGCAGGATCCTCTTCCATCAATATGGTATACAAGCCAAAATTTCGTATGTCTACTGATATCGATGGTAAACCTGAACAAAATTGCTCAGGATATTCATCCGCAGCTTCCACGTCTACACGAGGAGAGGAACCTGAATGCAAGTGGTCTGGAGAGCCTGGAAAGATTGGGAAAAGTCTTCGAATTGACAGACAGTCTTTGGACGATCGTATTTCAAAGATAATAGTTGAAAATCAATCTCTCCTGGAATGGCCGGAGCATTTTACGAAGAAATTGAAGAGTCATACCTCCCGAAATTCTCAATCATCTCACAATCATCACCAAAGGACCAATCAATTAACAATCATGAGTGGGGGTTCCACTACCGAGCTTCAGCCTGCCAGTAGCAGTTCTCATCGTCGTCACCAAGCCCATAATGGCCTTGTCAGGCACTCCAGTGACATGACTTCCTCCGGTGGAACAGTAGAGTTCTTACCGGCTAGCCCCTTACTAATGAAGTCTTCATCTGATATGCTTAATTCAACATTTACTCAAGTTGTACAAAATTCCTCGAACCTAAACGACTATTCATCTTCCGTCCCTGATCTGTCATTCCCTGTGGTCTCACCCAGTACATCGGCGTTAATTGTTCCAAAAAAGAGGAGAAGACTGTCTCCAACACCTTCTAGGCTTTGTGGGGGCGAGGTGTCAGAGCTTCCGGTGACTGATGTCTTATCTAGCAAAAATTATTATCAAGACGTGGATATGACTGTTCGAGTCAGCAATTGTTCGGGTGCGAAAGTGACAATCAGAACTAACAACGGTGGAAGTGGTGGATGTGTTCAGTCGGCCGTCAGCTTTGGTAGATTAGTCGACCCCGTGCCTTCCCCGTTACCTTTAAATTCTGCTACTCAGACATTGTTCTTTCCTAGTCTAGAAGACCGAGGGTTACAACTAATTAAAGAAGAATCAGTAGTTTCAAAAGAACTTGGAACAAATAAAAGATCGAGAGGAAGAAATTTTAGAAAAAAGTTACCTTCTCAATCCGAACCTTTGCAACTTGACAAACAGGCAGCTAGCTTAGAAGAAAATAAATTGGGATGTGATCCGTCGAGGGAGAAAGTCATCTCGCCTTTAATAAAGTCTTCTTCCAATGAGACTAAGGGTAACCAGGAAATTTCAAACTCCGTAACAACCCCTTCGCCAAAAACACCTTTCCAAGTACTTCAAAACTCAGCGATTCCACCTAAAAGACCCAACTTCCTTGCGTTGAAACCAGTCAATAGTATCGTGAAAAAAAGTGATGTTGGTATCTTACCAAGCCCTGAAACTCCACGTGTAGCAAAGTCTTACAATCAAATGTTTATAAATGGTAATTAGTAAAAAAAAAATTTCGTCATCTAAAATATAAAATAAACTCTTTGGATCAGGTATAATTAATTTTTGTTTTATCTTGACCCAAATAGGTAACGCTTATACCTATTTAGGCTTTAAGGTTTCAACCCGATCCAGTTATACTTGCCTTTTCAAACCTCAACCAATGTTCATACCACAAAACACCGATCCAAAGCTTTCCATGTATTCCAATTGGCAGGTATGTTTCATTGCTCGGATATCTCATACCAGTCTTAAATTTGTCAATGACTTAATATTCACTGTGTATAGTTTAATAAATGAATCATTGATAATTGAATTTCTTGTCTTTTATAGCCATCTCCAAAAGACCCTAAGGAAATTGAGGTGAGCATGTCAACGAATGACTCACGAGTTAACGGTAGGAAAAGTCCACAAATATTGTACACTTCAGCCATAGGAAGAAACTGCGATACATTAACAGTCAGCTCCCCAAGTAGTCAAGGTCCAATTTCTTCTCCTATGGCAGAAAAAAATTCTTTGGCTATTTTCGCTAATAGTTACACTGCCCCTGTGACAAGTTTGAGCCGCAGTTCAGAAGCAGTTTTGCCAAGTCCGCCTTCGAAATCAGTTCTATCTCCAATCATGACTGCCACGTCATCAGGCTCCCAATTACCTTTTTCCAACAAGAACGGAGGGTTAGTATTCAACGGTCCAAACTCTCCAGGCAGCAGCAGTAATGGTAGTAACGTCACGTCACTGAAGAAGTCAGTTCTCGCTGCTCCAGTCATGTCATCCTCATCTGACAATGAATTAAGTAGTGCAGATGAGTCCATCAACTATGGGAGAAAATATTCGAAACGCAGGAGGAATGAAGATTTTATTGATGATGCGCCGTTGGCTTTAACAACTAAATCTAAACGAGATTCAGTCAGTAGCCTTATGAGAGATGACAGCAACAGTGCCACAGATTCTATGAAGTCAGGCGTAGTAATGAACAGATCGGATGGTTCACGGGTACGAATAATGGAAGGCGGGTTCGAATCCAATGAGGATTACACTTACGTCAGAGGAAGAGGTATGAAGTTTTTTACGACATCTCTTCAGTTCAATAATACATAACCAATAGTATTTTAAACATTTTATCTCTTTGTAGGGAGGGGGAGATATGTTTGTGAATCTTGTGGAATTCGATGCAAAAAGCCGTCTATGCTCCGTAAACATTTAAAGACGCATACCGATTTGCGCCCTTATACATGCAAGTTGTGCAATTTTAGGTAAGCAGTACAACTGATGAACTAGAATTTGGTCTTTCCAGATAAAAATAAGGAAAATCTAATCATTATTCTCTCCCCTCTGTTTAGTTTTAAAACTAAAGGGAATTTGACCAAACATCAGAAATCCAAGTCGCATCACAAGAAGTGTATAAGCATGGGAATTCATCCTGAGTCGTCGCAATCTTTGGCCACAATAGGTCCATCAGACACCAATTCTGAAAATGATTCGGACGAGGATGACGATGATAATGGGGATGACTCTGATTCGGAAGCAGAAGACGATGCCAATTCAAGTTTCGAAAATGACAATGATAACGAAAGTGTTGAAAAAGAAATTGCACTGAGTCTTTTAGATTTAAGCAAAATTTCTCGTTTCGATATTGGATTTGCCGGTGACAATGATTTGGATCGCCAGAAGAAACAAAAGCTTCCCCAAACTTTAGCATTTGCTGTCAATTCTATGTTGGAAGAGAGAATTTCAGTTTGTAAACCTACGGTAACAACTGTTAGCACTGAAGTACCGATAGATCTTAGTGTCAAAGCAAAGTCTAAGATGATAGAGAATGAAGAACCAGAACCCAAACGTCTAAAGATGGAACGGAATGGATTTGTTCGCTCTGTGGGGGTAGTAGGGGAAGCTCAACTATGGGAACCCGAGGAAGAACTGATGTCTAACGGTTGTCTCAATCTCAAGAAAGTTCTCAATACTGGGACTCCAGGATCTTCTAAACAAACTAAGTCTGAAGAGGTTTCACCAACTGTAGAAATAAAGCAAGAAGTTTTTGAATTTCCTATTGAAAGTGCTAAAAGATCTCGAAATGGATATCTCTCTGAGTTTGTAAGGAAGAGACAGAATTCAGATGCTACTCAGTTAACAAGTTCATTACTGCCCATCAAAGCGTCAACTGAGACCGTTGCTACTGCAAGTGAAGGGTGTGCAGCAGCAGGTTCTGCTGGTAATAGTTCCACTCCAGTGAAATTGCACCAACCTTGGCTTAGCCCGCCCGAAAAGAATAACAATTCAGATAAGGAGGTGGAAATTGAAGGTGATTTAAAGGTGGGACCAATTAGTCTTGATCGTGCAATGAAGGAGGTATCGGATGAGATAGGTATTACAACTGGAGGTGTCCCGTCTTCAATTCTCGCAACCGAAATCACGAGTCCAAACTCAAAGCTCTTCTCAAGCTTGTCTGGGTTAAGACCACAAGCAGAGTTTCGACAGCCCAGTGGTGCTCAGGCCCTAGTCAAGTATGTTGATCTATGATATTTGATTTAAATATTTTCAAAGTTTACGAAAGTTTAAAATTTCCCTTGCGTTTTGCAGAGATGAAGGAAAAGCGGAATGTAATGTTTGTGGGAAGTCATTTGCTCGGGCAAGTCAGCTAACTTTGCATATGAACATTCATTACCTGGAAAGACCATTTCGTTGCGACCCATGTGGAGTAAGTTTTAGAACAAAGGGTCATTTGATCAAACATCGACGTTCAAGTAGCCATGATTGCAAGGTATACAATTAAAAAATTGAAATATACGTGCGTACATTATGTGGGCAGCATGATGGATAATGTATAATTCTTACATTCTCAGGTTTATCTCACTGAAGCATGGGGAGTCGCAAACGAAGAGAACCCTCGTCCGTTCAAATGTCCAGATTGTAAAATTGCTTTCAGAATTCATGGTCATTTAGCCAAGCATTTGCGGTCTAAGATGCACATAATGCGGATGGAATGTCTTGGTAAGATATTGTTTTGAAAATTTTTATTAAATATTTTGACGAAACTTTATCATAATTTGTTTTACATTTATGTAGGGAAATTACCTTTTGGTATTTATTTTGAAATGGAGAAATCTGGAATGAATCTTAACGAGATTGACACAACTGACTGTGACATGTCTCTTGTCTCGCTCCAGGTAAACATAACTCCAAAGATGGCAAAAACAAGTTTTGTTTGCCTATTTACAAAATTTTCATTGTTGTTTTTAATTTTTCCAGACCGTGGCAAGAAAAATATATGGGGATACATGGATGGAAAGGCTAACCATTCCTGTAGAAGAACCTGCAGCTTAATAGATTCCGTGAGATCGACTAAGATCAGCGTTACGAAAAATAATCAGGAATGAACATTAATTGTGATTTTTGAAAGTTGAAAAAATGGATGGCTGGTCTGGTAGCCTAAACCTTAAGTTAGATTAAACTCGATTGAAGGCGGACATCGTTTGGTGTTGGATCTTGTCAAGCACCGTAGTGTTTAATAATTTGTTACGTATCTAATTGTCATGAACTCATTCAAAACTTGCATGCCTTGTAATTTATGTCATCTTGAACGGATATTATTTACATTCTAAGTAATTGCTGAGGTGACATGCTCGCTCAAAGTTTTACTATCAGTACCTTGGGATTAATAAGTATGTAATTGATTTTAAGATTACATTTTTGGTAGTTTTTATATGTGACTTGCGATGATAAGTTTTCAGTCCGTAAACCGAACAAGTGATTTTAATGACTGGATGGTCCTCGAGCTATTATGCTCGGCTATTAAATATGACGCTTAAATTTCTGCTGCATAGCTGATTAATTAAAATTTATGGTGTTTATCCACACCAATATATATTTCCAGGATTGTCCAATAGATCCAGTTTGTGCCAATTGCAATTCTATTATTTTTTGTGGTGTATCATTATTCGAAATCATGAGCACTATGTACCATTTGGTAAACATGAAGTGTGATATTTAAAAACATTTAGCGTCTCGAATCTGCGGTTTTTATTATGTAGTACCTTATTTATATGTCTCTTATTTTACTTAGAATTTTTTAGTTTATAAATTAGTCAATTCATTTGCGTATGCTTTTGAATGGATTATTTCGTGATTTTAGTTCAGTAATTATATAATTGTTGAGGGTTATACAGTGGGACCAAGTTTTATATTTTCCACTAATCCAAACCCAATCGTCTAATTTGAAGGGGGTGGTTTTGAGATTTAGAAGTGGTCATGACTTTCGTTTCCCATGGCTCTGATTCTGGCTGCTGAAATTTTGTAAGTTTTGACTCCAGAGTAGTCCATACCTTCTGGCTGCAATCGTAAATCTGAACGTGTTTTCCAGAGTTGGACTTGTAAATTGTGCTATACGTTTTATCAAAGATACTTATGTACTGAAATGCTGAAAATTGAAAGGGTACCTTGATTAATACGAAGCTAATATTTAAAATATTTATGATATATTATGATGAGGGGTCATAAATATATTTATGATATATGAAAGAAAGGGAAGAAGAGATTCTTACGTGTGAGTTTATAAATTGACTGCTGGTTGAATTTACACTAAGCAATTACTATGTACAACTAACTAAAGTTAAACGAGTGATTTTATTACAACGATATTCATCACATTTATTGTTAAAAGTTTATGATAAAAAACAAAGCGTATTTTGTGCCGAAACCTTTGCGTGTGTTAGTATTTTATAGATAGATCTCGTATATAATTTATGTAGGTGAGATAGGTGTATGGATAAGTATAAGATTGCATTTGCGAGATGATACAAAAACTCATAATAATATCTACTATTATAATAATCTTATTGTTCAACTTCTCTAGTTTCAAAATGAGAAGTTGTTGACATTTATACACATGAGAAAAAGCGGAAAAATAAATGTATCCTGTGTTTTAATTGAATCTATTTTTCCATCCCATCTGCATCGCATCTAATCGCCGTCAAGTTTTTCTCATTGATATCAATAGTACAGTAATTTAGTATATAATTCTATGGTACAGTACCATCAATTCTAAGTTGATCTTCTGTCCATCGTAGGTTAAACTATTCTGTTATTGGGCAAACACATGGCATGGGATGAGCAAGAATTTCTTAACCCGTCCTATTCGAGTACTAAGCTTTCATCCTCACTCCAAGTGACTCGAATAATATCTGCTGCAGTCATTGTAGAACAAACTTAGCATAAAGAAATGGGGACGAAATCCCCAGAAGTTGTTCCTTCCGGAAACGTAGAGTATTGGGAAACGAGATGGGTAGAAGAGCGAATCGGTTGGCATAATCCTAAAGTGAACCATTTTCTTTTAAAAAACTACGAAGCCGTCACAGGGAAAAAATTACCAGACCAACCTCTGACCCCAGGAAGTGAGGAGTTTGTAAATAATTCCAAGAAGAAGTGGTACATCCCCCTGTGTGGAAAAACTTTGGATGTTGCATTTCTTTTAAGCTTGGGCTACAAGGTTTTTGGAGTTGAAGGGGTACGTCTGGCTATCGAAACTCTTGGGAACGAAAGTGAGCTAGGACTGAAATTTGATGAAAAACGGTCTGTCTTTGTCGGTGCTGAAGGGAGACTGGAAATATACTATGGGGATTTATTCAAGTGCCCTATTGAACTGTTTGCTCCCTTGGATTATGTTTGGGACAGAGGGTCTCTGATCGCGATGGAGTATCCATTCCGACAAAGTTATAAAATTATGATGCAAAGAGCTTTGAAGAATCCTGATGGGAAATGTAAATGGATAAGCATATATTTTGCAATCTTTCATTTCAAAAGGGTATTTATTAATTTTTCGGATTTCGAAAATTTTCAGATCACGACTTTGTTTATCTTCTTGAGACAGTTCGATATGATAAGAGCAAGTTTGGAGGTGCTTTGAAACTAAAAATAGTTTTTTAAAGTTCAAATTTTAGATGCATGCATGGACGATAATTAATGTTACTATTGTTGAAATACAAATATAGGTCCACCAAGAAGTGTGGATGATGAAGACCTAGAAACACTTTACAGGGACTGGACAGAGGTCAAGTTTCTGGAGACTGAACCCTTACCAGAGAATCATGGTGTTCGAAAAGTAAAGGATATTGGTGTGAATGTTGACTCGAACATATTTCTAGTAACACCTAAGATGAATTTAAAGTGAACGAATAATCCTATTGTTTTTTTATGGAAATGTAGCATTTATTATTGTTACATACATTACATATTTTTTTAAATCGTATTGCTCAAATGCCCGAGTTCATAATTTAGTAATTGAAAACCACATTTAAATAAACACATCTCTTGTGCGTATTTACGATTGAAATGATAGACTGGTTCTATCGAGTATAAATAAATTAAAGGTATTTATCATCATCGACTATCGAGTAATGAATGTATTTTTTAAACAGATAATAAATATGAAATTCGAGTTTAATTTTGATGATTCATACTCTCCAAAAAAAGGTTATCATTTTTCCTCCAGTTCTAAATCTTCTTGTCTTGATTCAATCGTATTGTTTTCTGGTACTACAAGCGGTTGAGGCACAGCGAATCCTCTTCTTAAGAAGTTAGTGATATTAGAAGACATTAACATGCTTGTCAAGTTGCTCATCATATTAAATATGTATGGCCGCCGTAAGGACATTTGAAACATTCCTGGTGGTCGAGTCACTTGGAACGCTAGAATAAAAGGGCTCCGTTTTATTCGGGGAGGTCGTTCTGTCGAAAACAAATCACGGAATTGAGATAGAAATTTAGACTCGGGAGTCACGAAATATAATACCTGTTCTGTGGAAGCCCTCTGAAATGGAATTCTTTTTCACGGTCCAAATTGCAGGATTTACATGTGAAAGGCTTACTACTATCAAAATAAATACACCGTAATTATAACTGGACATTCCCATATTTCACTTAAATGTCCTCTGCAAGACATTTGATTGTGGATTTCAGCACAAAGGGATACCAGAGGAGACTAAACACATGCAGAGGGACATGAGTCCTCTTTTATATCCTCGGTTCATTTTAATTTCATGAATTCCACTTCTAACAAAGCATTTAAGAAAACTAGGCAGTGCAACAATCTGTTGCATGTACTGCCTGTCAGATACTGTCCCAATTATCTCATGAACCGTTAAAATAAGTAAAAGCGCAAGTATGGAAACTTCCGATGATCTACATAGAAGATAATATGAAAGCCACGCGAGCAATCACATACAATGACTTTCTTTCAATATGGCAATCACAACACAATTGCCTTAGAGTGAATGACAATTCAATCCCAAGATTAAAGTTTAAGGTCAAAAAACAGTCAAATGTCAAAACCCTGAATCATTTCCGTCTTCACACTTGAAGGGGGCGGTTATTGTTTAATGTTTGGGTAAGACTGAGAGAGAGTTGGAATCATTTTAAAATTCAATTTGACGTATGGAATCTAACTAATTGTAACATGATGGAATCAAGAATAAGCAAATAAGGAACAAGCTTTATATATGTTGAACTTTAGGATTTTGATCGCATGTGTTAACCTGTTAACTGCAAACAGAATAAGTAGGAAGAAGTCATGATTTAATTTCCTGCAATTGTGAATTACCTACATATTTACTGCATCAATTATGTACAAGAATAATAATAAAAATAGGCTATAAAGCCTATAAAGTATTTAATTTAATACTCAGTTTATTCGACAGATAAGTTAAGTAAGCTTTGTTTTCATTTCCAAATTAGAGGGTGAACACAAAATGAATGAACTTATAATCGGATCGCTTATTTTCTAAACGATATAATCATTGTTTCCAAACCGCAGTTTAAAAAAATGTAGAAAATTAGATGATTGTATTTCTTATATTCTGCTCTCAAAAAACATTGTTTTCATTGACACAATGCTATCTACAATATAGGCCACGTGCATCGATAAAATAATTTTGCTGTCTATCATATCGACTTGGAAAACCATTTGTGAATATCAGGTTAAGGTATTTCTATTATTTGCCCGCAGGACTGGCAAGTCCCCCGACAACTGGGTAGTATCCTGAACCTCCAAACCCATTACCCCCTGGATGTTGAGCGATGCCCCCGACCACACCACCAGATACTCCTCCTGGGAAAATAATGCCCCCTCCCCCGTTCCCTCCACCAGCTCCTTGGTTCCCTGCCCCTCCAAAGATATTGCCCGGAAGTTGGGCGATACCTCCTATCGATGCCCCAATTCCTCCACCGATTCCCCCTGGATACGAAATTCCTGCATTCCCTGCATTTGCTACACCTCCGACAAGGTTTGGATAGTAAAAACCATTAGAAGGGTACCCACCATTAACAAGACTTGTTTGACCCAACACCTGACCGTTTATAAATCCAGCACTAATCTGAAGCGGCCTTGGTGTCGTCGTTGTTCTGGTTGTTGTGGGCGTTGTTGTTGTGGGCGCTGTTGTTGTTGTTGTAGCCGCAGTAGTGGTTGTAGTAGTCGTGGTTGAGGCTATTCCGGAAGTGAATATGTTCAGTGGGAAAACGAATCCACCAGGCTTGAAAACTGTAAGAAAAGCTTTTAGTTTAGAAATGAGCAAACTGTGGTTACAAATATGTGTCTATGAACGTCTTACACCATGCTGAGGATTGGCTCACAAATATCGTAGCTCCAATAAGTATTACAATTTCAATTGATCTCATAACTAGTCCAACAATTTTATACTCAGTTTCAATCAATAAATTAGAGATCTAGCTCACTAATTACTTAATATCTGTAGTCTAGCTAGCACGGACAACTCAACTTAAATCAAGATATGAAATGAACCTATTTGAACTCGTTGTAAGTGTTATATAGCAATTTATAACATCCAAGCAAGGTCATACACACAAACGGAAATCATTGATTTTGAAACCACGATTTTGCCATTTAACTTAAGAATCGCTTTGACCGCATGATGGATTTAGCCATTCGTGGTAGAATTCAGATGCTACGCACTCTATTTTCTTAATGTTTTCATGAACCTATCTGAGCTAATAGAATGAAATACTCTCAGGTATTGTACATGTTGCAATTGAGAATGGAAGGGACTAATCTAATACAGTTAGCCGTATCTGAAAATCTGTACGGGTGACGGGTACTGCATTACTGGTGTGGGATGTGGCAGTTTACGCAAGGACGGTGCATAACATTGTATTCCTATGATCTCGTTGTTTGTTGGTGTTAGCGATGGTTACACCGAAAAGCGATGTGATTGACACCTGGGAATATTTCAGTAGTGTAGTGTGTTCATCCAGACGAAATGGATTAAACACAACAAAGCTTATATTCTACTGATTTTCATCATTTCCTTCCGGTCTGATTACGTGATTGCTTGGAATTTGGAATAAGTGGGTCAAATTAACTTCAGTGTGGCTCCACTATTTTTCTGTCGATCATCATCAGAAGAGAGAAGAGAATCTGGGAAATTCTGATAATTCCTTTGTTTTGATTCAGCCATCATGAATAATGTACTGTACCTGGAACGGATTTTTGCATAGTGATTGGTACCGTACAATGACGAAACTCTTCACGCTTGATTAAATTGCAATTGATGTCTATGAAATTAGAAATTCAGAGCATGGTTTCATTTGCTTGACCAATGCAGTAGAATTATATGTTAGACGTATTAGAAAACAAGCCGATGTTTATTTTCCTATTGCAATATTTACGCATATGAGCAGTTTCAAAATTGAACTTACTTCAAGTTACTTCATATCATTTTAAAAGATTCTGCCTGATTTTTTATTAAATATTTGATACAAAATATACTTTTAAAGTTGATAATATCATAAAATAATTACAATGGATATAGAATTAGAATAAATGTATCTAAAGACGTCGTGCTGGACAGGGGATCTTGAAAACCACTAGCCTATGTGTTAAGTATGCAAGACATATTAATTAGAGTTCCTAATTCGAGTTTCAAATTATTTTATTGAATTCTATCTACACTTACCTAATAACCACCACCACCTCCTCCTTGGCTTTGACCTCCCGAGTATCCTTGATTTCCACCAAATCCACCTCCATTGGAATAGCCCCCACCGCCGAAGTAGCTCGGAGTTCTACCTCCCTGACTGTATCCACTGGATCCTCCTTGATTGTATCCTTGTCCACCACCGAATCCTCCTCCTTGATTATATCCCTGTCCACCACTAAATCCACCACCTTGGTTATAACCTTGACCTCCACCGAATCCTCCACCTCCGCTATATCCTTGACCTCCTCCTCCACTATATCCTTGACCCCCACTTCCACTATATCCTTGACCTCCACCTCCAGTATATCCTTGACCTCCACCAAATCCACCCTGGTTGTATCCAGCTCCACTTGATCCACTGTTGTAGTTGTTGAAAGAGCTTCCTCCCAATGAAGGTCTCAAGGCTCCAAACCCTTGTCTTCGAACTCGATGACCTGTCCCGATTCAAAATCAATGCAATAAAGTTTGTAATGGCTTCGAAAAAATATCCTAGTATTTCAAATTTTTATTACCATTGAAGTCATTTCCCAAGCTTACGGCTACAACACCAGCAAGCACCAATAAGATGAGAATTTTACTGTCCATAATGAACGAATTTGATAAATGATTTTGATACCGAGCTTGAAACACCAAGATTGAAACTATGCATAAGAAATCGCCAAGAGTTACTTTATATAGAGAAAAAAATATGGACAATTGAAGGATTGAAGGATTTTAGAAGGAGAACCGTGAGGGGAAAGAATTTGCTGGAACGATTATGTGGTCATGTTCTCAGAAAATGCGAACTCCCTTTTCATGCAAATACCAAATAGAGAAGCGTAAAAAATCTTATAATAGGATTGAGATGATGGTCTGATGGTACGAAAATAACAGAGGTACTCCCAGCTTACGACACTCACAAGTGACAGGGCTATTTTGTGGTCTCCAAATTTTCCCTTGAAATGGACAAAAAGAATATCTCCTATCAACTTGAAAGTCCAAGATATTATAGGCCAATAGGCTCTAAATATGAAACCAACCTGGTTTTTACTTTTTACACCCTGGCTAATGTGGGGATTATTCTTGGATTCTCTAACTATGACTTTGCAAAATACAGAAGCGTCATCGCTACTCCAGGGGAGATGAAAAATAACTATTTCGTTACTTAATGATTAAATAATGGATCTTTGTAATGCTAATTGGACAATTTAATGCTTGTCTGGTGAAATCTTATCCTCCACTTATAGTTACTACAGAATCTTTTACCCTTTACGAAGTAACAAATGTCTAATTACAATACATTTATTAAGTATCTTCAGAATCCAGACATAAGATGAAAATTGTTATTATATACTGACTGGCATTTCATAGCAATGCAATGCATCCAATCACGTCCTCGTTTGTGTACGACAAATAATCTCAATAATTTCGTAGATTCTCAGCTCAGCATACAGTATTAGTGCATTATGAATATTATGGTCGATCGTTCAGCATTTTCTATTGCATTGAACATAATTGTTGATTGTGTGAGTGTGACCTTTGTAACAAGCAGGAATCATCCCGTTTCATAAGGTTTCAAGAAGGTTCAATTGGTTCCAATTTCCTAGCAGCCTTATTCTCAAGTTGCCTCGAGGAATTACTGTGTAAAATCGGATAACATATTGACTTCTTCAAGGTCTTTCCAGTTCGTTTTATTTCAACCCCCTCACACCATTGGGAAAAAATGTTTTATGTTTCTATGAATTGGAATCGTATATTAAGAATGTTTAATCATATTTATTCCAAATTGTAACTAGACAGTTGAAACTTTAATTGCAAGTGTGGACTTTTAATGAAGAGCTGTCTGCTTGGAATCAGCAATATCCCATACTGCCTGGATTAAAGGTTCCTGCAGAGGGATACCCGGTTCCCTGCTTGGCCACAGATTGAAGATGCTTGTGAAGGAGATGGCTTAGTTCATAGTTCTGTCGATATAATTTTGCTATGTCCTCAACGTGCTCATTGCGTTCTATTGTACAAAGACCAAAACACGTACATATCATACATTAACCAAAAAGGTTCTCTAATAATGAGATGATACGATTAAATTAGTTAGTTTAACCTTTTAGAAGTTGGTTATACTGCTCAAAGCAATGCTGTACAGTCTCCCATAAATCCTTGCCCTTGGGGTCTAAGAGATTAATAGCATTTTCCCAATACTCTGAAACGTCTAACTTAGCAGGGTATTTGATTTTTGTCAATTTACGACTAATGATCTCTTCTGCGGTCGGGACAATCCTAAAAAAAGAGATCCATTCATGTCAAAATATAAAAAGGGGAATTTCATCTACTGAATAGTTGTGAGTGTCATCGTACACTTTTTGTCTATTAATGTAATCCTCGCAAAAATTCTTTAATGCTGTTATCACATCTTCTGGATTTATGAAAAGAAATTCATCACTCGCATCAGAACTACTGTCATGTGAAGGTATGGAAATTGTTTTAGATTCTGCTTCAGACTTCAATCCTTCCTCTTTCAATGATTCGACTTCAGTGCCTATTGCAACCGTAATTTGTAGATCTTCATCTATTTCTTCCCCACTAATAAGTTGACTCGAAGGTGGTAGCATTTCTTCATATTCTTCTTGCTCATTGTCGTCTTCGCCTAGTTGTTCTTTGTACCGACTTAGATTGTCCACGATCTTTGCCTGATCAACTGAGTCCAACCAACTCATTACGGTGGCTCTATTACTCACGCTTAAACATAAAATAAACAGTACAATTCAGCAAATTAATTTGGAATAAGGAAACTCTTAATTTTAATTTGAAAATCTAACAATGAAGCGTCAAGTCCGTTATCATCTTCGTTAGTAAGTCCGACAGAGTTTTGTAATTCTATTGCCTCATCAATAGCTTCTAGGAGATCAGCATCTGACTCGAACTCCTGTAGAATTTCCTCCACAGACCCTGGGGGAGATTCTGGGGGGCTGCAACAAGCCGGAATGCAACGCGCTTCTACACTTTTAATCGCGGCTAATGACGTAGTGGCATCCGCATCGTTTACGTCTTGCGAATTTACTTTTAATTTCTTGGGATGATGATGGCGAACTTGCTGCTGCTTTTCTTTCTCCATTTTTTTCGCAAGTGCTGACATGCATTCACAATACGTTTTAGGATTGCCAGTGCACTTCTGAGACTGCGATCCTGTTCCAGAGGTTAGTAAGTCGCTTGACGTTGAAAATTCTGACGAGGCCGATAATTCTTCCAGAGTCGCTTTGCCTATGACTCCGTCCAAACTTATGTTCATTTCTGTCATTCCAGCAGATTCTTCAGATCCCATCTTAAACAAAAATTGGAGGCGAAAATAGAGTTTTACATTGTGCAGTATAGGTGAAGAATGTATATAATAAGTGTAAATAGATTACAATGATTGAAGTTTCTCCAAAAAGAAAATATGTACCTTCGACATCACTGCCTTCATAACTTTGCAATACTTTAGCATATATCTCGCAAGTGTCTGCATTTCTTCCACATTGGTAATCCCCAGGGACTGAAATTAAATTAACGTTAAGAAATATGATATCAAAAGTTTGAATCAAGAATTATCTCAGATTGAATTGAAACCTAACCTGTAATACTGCATCCAAGTTCACTAGATTCCGTTCTGTATCAAGTAAAGGATTTAGAATCTTCTGCAATTCTTCTTCAATTATGAACCCACTCTGATCACAGATTACTGTGGCAATGCTCTTCATGAGACGTCGTTGAATAGCGGGGTCAGGATCGGGACCGGGAATAAATTCCTGACAACACAAATACGATGCATAAATAACCGTAGACAGGAGTTAATACCAGTATTTACATAGCATACTTACTAATGACTGAGTCGGAAGAACGAGAAGGCTAGCATTGCCAGCACAAGTAACTCTACGTCCTGATGAAAGTTCATTTTGACTCCCGATGGCTGCCCCTTCACCTTCTTCGTCTTCTTCGTTTATTTCCGCAGAACTTTTTCGGGACTTACTTTTCCCTTCAGTTTCTACATAAGAAACATTTGATAAGTTTTATTTTAATTAGTACTAGTTTAACCAGCTATATTGTACCTTTATTTGTTCGATATTTCGGATATTGTCGCTGTAAAGTACGATTAACTTCGTCTGGTCTTTCGTCAAAGCAAATCATATCAGGCAATTGAAATTCAATCCCTAGTTGCGTCTCATATACAAATTTTTCACTCCCTAGAAGACTTTTGACTTTCTCTCGTATCATGTCTTCATTCGTGACCCACAAGTCCATATACTTTCTATGGTCTGATAAAGACAAGTGAAGAGTCTTATTTCCAAAGGTTGACACTTGAGTTTCAAGCCTTTCGATTTCTTTAATCAATTTGTCACACTGTCTCTTTCCAATCTCCATTTTTCTCTTCAGACTTGCAGCTCTGCTGTCGAACTTGTCATGAAGCTGAAGAAGGAACCTTTTCATCATGTTTTTCAGTTCAACATTTTCCTTTGAACGGCATTGGAGGATGTGGAGATTATAAGCCATCTTTTCCAGATTGATATGGCAAGCGTACTTGATTTGCTCTCTTTCTTGAATCAAAACTCTGAGATCGTCTTCCATTTTATGACGAAGATTACGAGCTTCTTGTTTCGTTACCGTAAATAATTCATTGAGAGTTTGGAATTTGGCTACAGCTTCTGTTTTCCGTTCTTCCAAATTTTTCTGCTCCATAGTCTCAAATTGCTGAAGCAAATCCATCCATTCATTCTGATTATCTTCGAGGATGACTTCTCTGTTTCTACAAGTATAGTCTTCAATGAGATTCAGTTCCTCGACGAATGCATTTCGAAGGTCATCCACCAGATCATCAATCCGGTCGCCCATAAGCATATCATCCTTTTGATAATTTTCCAGATTCACGTCGTATTCAAAGTCATTTTCTTCTATTTCTCGTCGTATAGCAGTTATAAGTTCATCTTTTTTACCAAGTAACTCATTGCAAGCATCTTGTTGGACTTTCAACTATAAGTTGTAGGATAATGTAAAGTATTCTTTTCACATTTGAAATATAATATAATATCAAGTAGGTGGAATTAAATGCTTGTCTGAACAGGATTAATTAATTCAATTAAGAAATTACGAGACCTGCTTGTATAAATCCATTGGAAGGACTTTCTCCGCTTTCATGGACCAGTTTTGGCTCAGTGTAGCGTACATAGTGTGACACTCGTCCGATTCTTGACGAAGCCGCTCAAGTCTGTCCTTATAGCTTTCATCTTGTTTACGCTGTCGAACTTTCTCTCGATACTCAGTCGCAACTTTCACGTTCGTAATCTGTTAAAAAATATTTGCATAAATTATGTATAGGCAGATGAAACGTGTCATTTAAATAAAACATTATCAATGAAGTTCAGGTTCGTGGCATTTGCATACCAATACTTCTCCATCCAAAATCATTTGCTCCAACTGCTTCCGACTTTCTTCAATCTGTAAATCCAATTGTTCAGCTGCATTGGAAACTTTTTTTGCTTCTTCCTTTTTTTCCTTGATGAATTTACTTTTTCTCTTTTTATTGAAAATCTCAGGGCGGCTATCTGGACTGGATTTGTCTCCTATACCAGAAAGAAATTCAAGAGATGAGGGAATTGAAGCTGCCTCCCCATTTACTGGTCCTTCTGCATTTTTCCTGTAACGAAAACATATATTAGTTAAATTACAGAGCATGTTTCATCAAAATGTAGTTCGTACGAAGCAAAAAATTAGTTTATTCATACTCTTGAGCTATTTTCTCTGCGATTCGAGCCCTTCTTGTGGCAATGCGTTCTTGTCGAGCTTTCATGAACTCAGCCACAGCCTCTTCCATATTCGAAGGCATAGCCTGCGTGTTTTTGTCATCTCTTTCCATGTTCCTCCCCACTTTCGATATCAAATTAATTATAAATGTATTTATATTAGAGTAGATTTTATGAATCTCTGTATGTTTCACAAGTGATTATAGTCCCAAATTGTCAATATCGATCTAACAGTTGATGTACACGCCGAAATTCCGATGGCAACGGTGAAAGTTTCATGGCATTGATTGGTCTCAATATAACCCAATATTTATAACATTGGCCATAGTTACAATTTGTTGATCAAATTCAAGGACTTCTGACAAATGAACAGATTCAATGTACGTAAAGTTAATTAACTTTACATACCTTGGAACAGATTAATGGGTTCTTCCTGTCTCCATAAAGTTACGACAAATGGGGAGATTTCGAAAAAACTGATTTTAATAATTTTGAAGATTTCAAGAAAAGTCTTATAACCTCAGGAGGAATTAAATTTTAAAATAATATTTGAATTTAATTACAGAGCTCTGGAAGGACAGTTGTCCTCCGAGGATTTAAAATTGTAATTTTTCGAAATCGTTTCATTAGTCTTAACCTTAAGAGAAGGGAAGAGTTCAATAATCTTGGAACGCCGTAGGATTTGCTCAGATCGAAAGAATGTTCAAAATGCATGCAAATCCTTTCTTTAGAATGCAAAGTTGTTTATGTTTAATATTTTATGTTTTTCACATGATAAAAACTGAACATAAAACTATGTTTAACAATAACAGTACAGAGTACACTAATAAAACCTGATTAAATAGACTTTCAATAAAATTTAATTCATAGTTTACATGCCACAATAAGCCCTAGGTGGGGGTCTTACAGGAATATTTTCTAGGGTAAAATGTCCTGCTTTGAATGCCTCCAACTCTTCCGGTGTCAAGTCTGATTCCTCCGAGTAAGCATAACGTAACTCTCCTTGCTCTGATCCTCCCGGAACAATAGGAGCAGGAAACATGTTAGGATTCTGTTGTTGCCCAAAAATTGCGGTAGAAGTTTGATTCGGAGGAGCTCCAAATATTGAACTCATTGGTGGTATCGCGGTTGGTTGTGAGAAAGTTCCTCCAAAAACACTTGGAGTGGATGAGACTGGAGCAACTGTCGAATTTCCAACAGTCTGATTTGGCGGTGCTCCAAAAATAGAATTTGTAGGTATCGCAGTCGGCTGTGAGAAGGTGCCTCCGAACACACTCGGCGAAGTTGAAACTGCAGGGGACGTAGAATCCCCTAAAGAAAAGCTGAACGGTTTTGGAGTAGTGGGCTGCTGCGGCTGCTGGAGAATGGAAGGTTGCGGTTGACTCGAATTAGCTTGGAAAGCATTCGAAGGCTGTTGTGGTTGTGATTGAAGCAAACCTTGAAGTTGCGATGATTGAAAAGGACTTGCTTGATTTAGTGCGACTTGACACGTGGATTGAAAGATGTTCGCAGCTTGCGGTTGGGCCTGCCCAAATGCCGGAAGCTGTGAAGTTGGAAACAACTGTTGAGATTGGACGAATGGTTGGGATTGCTGCTGGGGGGCCTGAGAAGTTCCAAATGATTGACTAAACGAAAATCCTCCAAACCCTTGTGATTGGGGTTTAGGTTGAGATGAAAACAACCCGGAATTACTTTGCTGCTGAGACGCTGAATATGTTGGATTTACTTCCGCCGACTCCATTCCATCTATATTGGGTTGATTCATAGCTCCGACATTTCCTAACGAGAAAGATGAGTTGTTCATACCAAAACCAGTAGTAAGACCTGAAGCTTGTGTTTGGAATCCAGATGTTGCTGGGTTTGCTATACTGCTACCACCAAACGCTCCACCACCACCACCCCAACTGCCCGGTAAAGTGCTGTCAGTTATTTTTTCCCCTTTAACTATCACCCGTTCCTGACAAATTAACAATCAAAGATTATGCTCACAGTAGTCACAATACAATGAAAATTGTACTAGAATAATAAATCTTTCCCAACCAGAATATTTCTAACTGCGGGTGTTGTTTGCTGATAATTTAAACGAGCCTGTTGGTGGTTTTTCATCTGTTGGCTCAAATCGGGCGGTGTATTGTTATTTTGAAGATATTGGTATCTTAATTCTTCTTGCGAAATATCTTCAAATCCTGGAAGACATGGCTTGCTGCCTGCGGGCCCATAACTCGAAAATGGCCATATCTTCCCGTAATCCCATTCAATCATATCTTTTTTCACCATTTCTCTAAATTAGTATCAATCTTGGTAACTTATAATACCAATTTAAAAAAAAAAATAATGTTTGGAAAAAAAACTTACGCCATAGCATCCATATTTTGCTGAGATTTTGCCGACAGATTTATAACTTCATGCTGCTGTGGAGCATTAAAGTTTGGTGATGGTAAGTTTTGACTCCCAAATGATACTGTGAATGATATTGAAATGTTTTTAACAATGGAATTGGGCACTTTAACAGTAATACAAAATAAGGTAAATTATACTGACCTGCTGGATTTCCGATTGTTGATCCTACTCGAGAATGGTAGAATCTGCAGTTGTCGCCGAAGCGACATTGATTTCGTAGAAAATATTTGCAAGGAATGGTAGACATGGTTTGGCAACAAAATTAAATCTACAAAAACAAATGCAAAGACAACAATATAATTCTACACATCACAACAAGCCTGTTAGCCTCAAAGGTCAACATGTTGATTTCAATATTATTACTTTTTTAAATGCCTAGTTAAAGTTAACTTAACATACGTATTCAACTACGTGTCATACGTGTTCATAACCCTTTCAATCAATAGTTCCTTGACACAAGATATAATAGTGAACAATTTATTTTTAAGTGTTTATTCATCCTTAAATAAACAACAGATACATATATTTTTTACAAAAAACTAGATTTCTAAAATTCAGTCAAACACGAGGTCAATATACGCCGAAGTTTCATTCTTGCCGACCCATCTCCCCCACTACAAACAACGTGAGTCGAATTAGGTTCCACGGTAATGACTGCATTCTCTGTTGGCTTTAAAAAGTAAATAGAAATATTAAAAGAGATAATTAAAATGAAGCGCAGTCAGGAAGACTTACAATGTTGATGACAAAGCCAGTGGTAGTGTGCTGTATTTTTGCTTGAGTGATTCCTTCTTGAAATAACTTATCCATTACAACGGAGGAATCCAGTGAACCCCAAGTATATTTTGAAGGAGGGCATTTCCATGCATCACAGAGGTCCATTGATGGCTAGATAAAGCAGTTATATTATATTAAGATTGATTAGTTCTGAAACTTATTGAAAATTAAAACCATTTTTAACTCTTTCTTACACATACCTTAACCAGTCGGTATTTATTATTCATGTTGTCCAGTGTTGCAGTAATTGTCGAGGCTACAGTTCCCTTTTCATTCCTAATATTTGGTTCAATCTCACTTGCTAGCAAAGGATCCATCATCGCACTAGCAGAGGTTTTCTTAAGCTTGATATTCAATACAGAGCCTGCAGATATTTTTTCCACATTATGGTAGTCTATCACAAAGTCCGTTTTCTGGGGATAATTTTTCGGAGGGCTTAAATATTCTTCATGAGTTACTAGAACGCCGGGTTTATGCTCTTTGATGAGTTTGTTTGCTTGAGAGAAATTTAAAGATGTGTCGATTGGACAGAACACGGTTTTCATAGCCAATGGTTGATACGGGGCTAGGCATTCAATGTAGGGAAACTCTGCCTCTAGACAATTTTAAAGTTCAAAACGGAAGTTCAGATATTATTTGTAAGGACGACCCATTAGTAAATTATGTTGTGAGTTCGAATACCCGTGAAAACAATAGTGTTGGTAGGGTTGGATCCCCAAGTTTCGACAAGATGGGTTATATCTCCGAATCGTAAGCTCGGATGTCCACAAAATAGTATGGCTGGCTGTCGAACTTCAGGTATATCATGCAATGACTTGTAATGCTTCAAACGTCCATCCTTTACCAACTGTGCGTGTGGAAAGGGATCTTCGGGTATGTAAACTTTATGTTGTTTGTTATTAGATAACCTGTTTTCAATAATCAACACAAGTTTATGTAATCATCAGATCAGGTAGAACGATTAAAAATTTAGGAATAACAATAAATACTATACCATTCTGCTAGAATATTGGAATACGCTAAGGAAGTTTCCGCATGAGGAGAAATGAAATAAAATGGAAAATTTCCAAATCCAATCGAGTCCAAGTGGGATGCTAAGCATTCGAAGAGATCATAAACTATTCCGCTTGGATAGCATGGGAAAATTACATTTCCCCCGCCTCGAAGAGTGTTGACAACTGTCCCGCACACTTCGCCCATCATTTTATCTGGATTGTGGCTTGGTGCTTGTGTCAATCCGGCAAGGAAGAAGACATTGGCGTCTTTCAGAGCTGACTGTTCCATTGGGCTTTTAATTTAAAATCAATCAGAAATTCATGAATATTGTTATAAAAAATGCACTAATGAATAATCGAACAAAAATAAAAGAGTTAAACTAACCTGGGGTGGGTTGTCAAAGTAGAAGACGATGTGACGTAAGCAATTTTCTTTTTTTCAGATTTCAAAATCCAATTACAACTCCCTAATGTGAATCCAGAGCTTATCGCTGTTACCAATACTTTTCCGAATATATCCTGCGCATAATAATTCATGTTAAATATTTCCAACCAGGGTCATACACAATATTAATTCAACTGGCTGAATTGTTTGAATGAACTTACTATATTTTCGTTGAATCCAACAATTCGAATCTTAAGTAGTGCGTCACTAATACTCTTTTTTGAATAAATCTCCCTGAGATTACGATTGAATGAGTGGCTCCCAGTTTTTATAGGGAATTTTAGAGACGATTCGATCATTCTATAAATATTCTCCTCCTCAACCTCTTTAGACTTAGCAGCTTTCGGTTTAGGAACATTTTGAACAAATTCGACTAACTCTTCCATAAAAAATCGGCCAATGTTTACAGAAGGTTCTGTAGCATACACATTGCCATTGAAGTCTGGATGCTCCGTGAAGAATGGGAGAGCAAGTATTGAGGAAGAATTGGATACAAGAATTACATCAATCTCAGAAACGTCAATAGAAGACTCATGCGGTACTCCAAATAATGGCGTGGAATCGACTAACACGTAATTGTTCAGTTCACACAGCTCCTGAATTAATCAAAAGTAATTAGTGAGGTACCTCAAGAAAGTAAATGGATGCCAACTTATTATCAATGAGTTACTTTCTCGAAGGGAGCACGATAGTTTTGGAAGGGAGGGGCAGAATTGAATTTTGAATTTCCAGCAAGCGGAAGTGGAAGGTAGTTGAGGACAGTTGAGATGTCCAAAGAACAATCCAACATAATGGTCAATCCACGCCATTTTAGTATCCCACAGGGTTTGGAACACGTTCCGAGATTATACTACTCAAACCCAAATACAATTTACTTGCAGTCTTCGGTTAACCCAGTCTTCTATTTAAATTCTTAGTGTGTACTGACTGAATGATTTTTATCTTTCTTATAGAGCAACTTAGAGCAAGCTGCTCCATCATCAAAATGCCAACTTGACTAACTATAAAGGAACAATGCAAACGTTTATCTTTCAATAAACAATACTATCAATTAAATAACTAAACTTATTTACTCGATTCTAAGTCTAACATTGTAAAATATCTCAGCACCCTAAACACTACAAATCACGCCACACACATGCATCAATCTATGCACATACATAAAGTTGTATTGAGACACACTCCACACTCAGTCCAAACGAATGCTCAATTCACAATTCACTTCAGATTATGAATCGGACAATAATGTAAACAATAAATATTGTCGACTTTTTGCAAGGGTTTAAAAGTTGAGCTACGTCACAGATCAGTCAGAGAGATACATGAGGATAACTACTTTTATGTCATCGATATTTTCCAAGTAATTCGCATTTCATCATCATTATGAATTCGACCAATTTGGGATAAAATTAAATTTCATATAGTAGACTAAATGTACTTTAATTTATTATGTGATTTTTAGTTGCATAATGAGGGGCTATGATATTTAAAAAATAATGTGGAAGTGAATGATTACGCCAATCAATTCTAAATATTCTAACTCATAATTCAAAATTTGAACTTACGAATTTCATATCCTGAATATCCTCCTTCTGCCTTCTTCTCCTCTTCAAATAGATTATGGTGTGGATTGATGGGATTACTTGAAATTTGCAATCAGAAATATTGGGCTGAAATTCTTTTTTTTGAACCCTTCACAATTGTGAATTTCGGAAATTATAAATGTTTCCAAATGTGTGGAGCGGTAAGAGAAGGATTTCATATTTGGTGCTTCCTAATTTTGGTCTCAATGAACCCCGAGGAGGGGTTTGGGATTTGTTGTGCCTTCTCCATTGTATAACTTCACGTGCACCTCCGACTTACTTTCACTCTCTCTCAAATCTCCGTCTCCCATCTATTTCATCCTTTACTTGACCCACACACAACAGACACAGACTGTTCAATCTTTATCAAACACTCGGCTAGATTAACTACGAAGAATCTACAGTTTTCATTTGCATTTGTTTAAATATCCATTCACGGGTGGATTCAGCACACCGGTGGATTGTGTATTGTATGACACCGTAGACCTTGGGTAATGAAGGAGAAAGTTTCACTTAAAATATTTTCAAT
This sequence comes from Agrenia bidenticulata, assembly GCA_034694785.1. Classification (NCBI taxonomy): domain Eukaryota; kingdom Metazoa; phylum Arthropoda; class Collembola; order Entomobryomorpha; family Isotomidae; genus Agrenia; species Agrenia bidenticulata. Next base: position 62,758 of record JAQFYM010000265.1, read on the forward strand.
TCCATAGTTATGTTATGATATTGTGGATTTGACATTTGTGAATCCTTTTCTTTAGTCTGTGTAGGTTGTACACGTGATTGATTCCTCTGATCTGAGTTGGGGATAAGCTGTATTTTACTGACTTATAAGATTAACTTAAAATACGTGGAATACGTGCTCTTTAACGGTTGTCAATTTTAAATTGCAAATTGAAGCGAGATAACGATCTCAGGGTAGTAGGGGATGTTATCGTAACGTAAGTTTGGGTATTCATTTTAATTCTCCGTTGAATTTGTAATTTTCTTCGAGTTTTTTGGCGTTTGTATTATTGTGATCACTTATGAATGGCAACGTTTGTTTTTCTAAAGGTTTCGAAAATTCGGGAAGCCGATGGGAGAACTTAATGGGAAATACCAAAATTCTATTGCGATTTGTTTAAGTTTTTTCGAGTTTAGTCCATCATAGATGGTAACTCTCCACCAAATCATTGCCCGTTTCCATCAATACCAAATTGGTTCAGGATGATGGAATATGGAGTAATAAACGAGATTTGCAAGCCAAACAGATCTCAGTTTTATGCATGTGTACCATTTACAAAGAAGTACTTTTGGAATCGAACAACTGCTTTTACATTGTCTTCGGCTGTATTTATTCTAATCATCGCATTCGTGACCGCAGTTTCCGATTCAAAAATAGAAAATTCAATAATAAGTCATTCTGTCTCGTTGTCATCTCGTTGTCCAGTTGGTAAGTTTTTTTAAGCTGTAAAATGTGTTAAGAACTTAATGATAGGATCGAATGAGATTTTTTCAATTTTTAAGAGAATTTTCTGATTTAGGCCCTTGCTTAGAACAGAAGATTGAACAGGAAATAAAGCAAAAATGTCCAGATGTAAAAAATCAGATTTGGGTAAATCATGTTCCCAAAGGTGGTCAGGCCGCTGGAGATTACAAAGAGTTAAAAAATGTTACTTCTGCGGAGCAATGTGCACAGGCGTGTTGTAAAGAATCTAGTTGTGATTACGGATTCCAAATTAATAATACCTGCTATTCGGTAAGTTTGAATAATACTTTGATTAAATTTTTTAACCAAAATCTCAATTAATGGAATTCTGTCGTATTTAGTTGAATTGTGTTAATGGCTCTGATCCATGTACACCCATACACACCGATAGGAAGATAGCTGATGTTCTTTCCATGATATTATTGCGAAATCCCATGGAAAGAAAAGATGGAACAGAAAAATACGCTGAAAGTCAGAACACTGGAGTGACTTGTGAAGTAGGATTAGAGACGCAATGTAAAGATCATCAGCAATGCGTCTCAGTAAACCGAAGATCTCGCAATGGGGTCTGTATTTGTGATGAAAGTTTAACTTTTAATAAAGATTTAAAACAGTGCATCTCAACGGTTGAAAATGGTATGGAAATGAGATATCAAGTTAAAGAATTTGGTTTTATTTTACTTGGATCGGTGTAACCCGAACTCAGTTCTAATGGTTGCACATTTATTTTGATTTTTCATAGAAATAGCAACCTTCCCATCTGAAGTATCTTCAACGCCTGAAGCAGCCAAAGCCTTGGCTGTCTCTGTCATATCTAAAAATGTGACACTACCGATTAACGAAGTATCTTTAAATGCTTATGCTGTACCACAGGCTACGCAAGGTAGTTTTAGTCACTTGTGCTAGTACCCATTATAACTTTGATGAAGGGATTAGAATACTAAAATTTTGAATCTTTTAGATCACCCTTACTCATATAAATGGGCACTAATTAGTAATCCCGAGGAGGACTCAGCGACAGCAGTGGAAGGGCAGACGACAGACACGCTTCGTTTAACTGGCTTGAAGCCTGGTGTTTACATTTTTAAAGTGACCGTAAAAAGTGATGATGGCAACGGGTCTGTCAATGCAATCATTAATGTTTTTCCGGCAAAGAGGCTCAATGTAGCCCCAATTGCTGTAATTTCACCACTAGAACAGGTTATTCGATTACCAACAAGTAGTGCAGTTCTGGATGCAAGCCTGTCAACTGATGATGACAAAATCATTTCATACAAATGGGAACTTCAAAAAGGCCCAATTCTTTACGCCTTAAATCCAAGCAAGATCTTAAACTCAACGACCCTTCAAGTTGAAAATCTCATCCCCGGCAACTACACTTTTAAACTCACCGTGGAGGATTCCGAGCATGTTACAAATTCGACTACTGCAAACATAACAGTTATTAAAGAAACTGATTACCCTCCTACCGCAATCGCAGGGCAAGATATTGTAGTTTATTTACCGCAGACAGAAATTGTTCTAAACGGGAACTCCAGCACGGACGATAAAAAAATTGTTGATTGGGAATGGTGAGTCCTTCGCTTGCAAAATACTTTTTAAATATTTTCTATGCTTCTGATTACAACATTTATATCTTCTATAGGAAGGCTACTGGAGATCAAATTAAGGCAGTGGATATGCAGGTTCGCGAATCAAGATTTTTTTATTAGGTTTATTACGCTAATTTTAAACTGATAAACATTTACTCTCTTTAGGATACTCACACTCCTTATTTAAAGTTATCCCATTTACAAGTAGGCTTGTATCAATTTGAGCTAAAAGTTACTGATGAAGCTGGTCAAAGTGCTACCTCGACTGTGCACGTAATTGTCAAAGAGCCTTCAGGGAACCCACCTAAAGGTATCACTATCAGGAAATATATCAGATATCGTTAGTGAATGGACGGTTCATACTTCAATAGGTGTTAGTCGTCTCCTTAATATTTTTTTTATAAATAGCTGATGCAGGAGCAGATCAGACGACAGTGTTAGAAAAACAAAATTGGATGTTAATGGATGGTTCCAAAAGTAAATCAGAAAGTAATAAGATTGTGAAGTACACTTGGACTCAGATCAGGTAAGAAGATAAAATAATTCAGTATACAGGCAACAGGAGGATGTCGCTATTTTCGAAAAATTGAATTGTTACCCATAGCACAATTTCTGGAACTATTTTTTTTGCGACCAGTATAGATTTTTTTTTCGGGTAATGCTAATAACCACATAAATTCTTTTCTACTACCAGGGGCCCGAATAACGCAACGATATCGCTTTTAGAGGCTGGAGCAAAGGCAAATGTGTCAGGCTTAACCAAAGGAGAATATGAATTTCTATTAAAAATCGAAGATGAAGCTAAACTAACAGCCAACAGCACAGTAAAGGTTACTGTTATACAAAGTCAGTGTTAATGTTTCTTGATGTCTATTAGTATCCCAAAAATTTTAATGTAATTTGGTTTATGATATATTATTATCTTAGGAGTAAATGAAGCTCCCAAAGCCCGTGCTGGTGGAAACACTAGAGTGACGCTTCCAAAGTCCTCTGTTCAGCTAAATGGATCTTTGTCAAGTGACGATGTAAAGATAGTGGAATGGAAATGGGAGAGGCAGCCTGATTCTTTGGCTGCGGGGATAATTCTAACCGATTCAGATAAAAGCCCTTTACTGCAGGTATTACTTGCCTTAACCTAGATAGTGATTTTTTGTAACTGTTAAATTTTAATCACTACGTCTATGCGTTTGTTCTTGAATTAGCTGACAGATCTGGTTCCAGGAAATTACATTTTTAAATTAACAGTGAAGGACGAGCAAGGGTTAAATGACGAAGACATAGCAACATTGACTGTCGATGCAGGTATACGGTATAATATTTTATTCAAGAGACGTTTATTAACTAACTTTACAACTAAAAAATGTGTACATTTTTAGACAAGCGGAACAAGAACTTGATAGAAATCATTTTGGCTGTCCCATTGACTTTGTTGTCTGAGTCTGATAAGACGAAAGTGGTCCAACAGTTGGCGTTGTTATTGCATGATACGCGCTTAGTTCTAAACCAAATTAAGGCTCAACTGCACACAGGTTAATGATAAATTATAGTCTTCTGAATTCCAAATTAGTGCATTGGATACTCATTTCAAATACCTAGATAACTTGGATTAGTTGATAGTTTTATTGGATACAATTCTAATATTCTAATTACAGGAAATTCGGTTCTTTGGCTGTATGGATTGGACAATAAAGATATATTGCTTGACGGACCTCAATTGGCAAGCCAACTGCGACAACGGATTTACCAGGATCCAGGATTAATGCAATTTCCCATAGTCTCGATTGACACAGTACTCTGTCTGGATGATTGTTCTGGACACGGCGTGTGCCAAGATTCACCTGATGGTCGAGAATGTGTTTGCAGTGCTTTCTGGATGGAGAACTTTTTAAAGAAACGGTTTGGTAATCGTGAAAGAAACTGTGGTAAGTTTACGCAGTGTGTGACTGATTCTTAAATGTTTTATACATAACTGATTTACTAAGCATTTAAAAACCATTATTTGTTTCATAGAATGGAGCAAGATTTACGTCGGTGTAATTGCATCATTGCTACTTTTGATGCTCTTCGCGCTTATATGGAGCTTACTCTTTATATTCAGACGGAATTTTAAAGCCTTGAAACAAAACATTAATGCCGGAGAGAGTCCTGTTAGAGTTAATGGCAAACGACACCATTCGCAGAAAAAGCAATATACATTGCTCGATGATGAAGAAATAGAATTGCATGCTCAAGGTAAAGAAATAAAATGCGTGTTCTTTTAATGTAACGTATGATAAGTTGGATATGGGCTGGAGTATGAAGAAATTTATATTATTGTTGCAGAGGATGAAGATGCTGAATCAGAAGATAGTGATTCTGACATATTATTTGAGACTAGTAAGCGTGCTGGGAAGGGGAGAAATGGGTTAAAGCTACTTCCACTTGGTGGACCTAATGGTTCTATTCGTAACGGGATTTTGAAAAACCCGAGAAGAGTTAAGACTTGAATTACTGAATTAGCATATTCGACGAAAGATGAACAAATCACATGACAAAGCAACGACGGTTACTGCTAACTGGCTGAAATAATATTTATAAAAAAACTACGATAATACCTAATGTAAAAAGCTGTGTTACATTCCTGCTAATAGATCAAAGTATGTTTGTCGATAAAAGGCGACAAAAGATTATTGACTTCGACTTAACATAATTTTATCTAGTACTAAACTACATTCCTATCCTTTGATATATGCATATTTTTGTGATTTTATCAAATGCAAATCAAGCTAGTCAACTTTAGTTTAAATAATTGTAATTATTACTAACCAACCACATCGAACAAATCCACCTAATAAACGCCAAGTTCAAAGGATGTACTTTTCAATTGTTTTTTTATTCATGACTAGTAATTTCTGTCTACATTTACGATTTTCCAAAACTTCTAAATTAGGTAATTGAAAACTACATGCGTGGAATGTCCATAAAATCACATTTCGATATCACGCTAAGAAAACGCTCAAAAATCTCTCAGGTTTTTCATTTGTAGAGAAAGAAAAACTTTTTCATAACCCGACAGGGATTATTTCAAAATCAATGATAGAAATACTTAATCATTATGCTACAACTAAACTATTTTCAATACTTCCAAAACGGATAGAGCAACAAATTGTTTGTTTTTGGGAATATCCAGTGGATGGAAGATAACGATGATGTCGTTTGCCATTAAGTGGTTAAGCTTTCCCCTTCGCAGGTATCTTCGTTTCTTGTTCAAGTTTCTTTCCTAGGTATTCCCTGTGAAAAAATAAAGTCAAACATAAATAAGCCGACTCGACTGAATGGAGGAGCAAAAGTAAAAACTTTCTTCAGGCACTCACCAGTTGTGGACCATGAGTTTTTGTACCGACAGCAAAGCTTCGTACCGAACATTTGTATCTTGATGTGCCAATAGGGTCATAACTACTTGTTTTCCTCCAAGTTGCTCAATCACTCTAAATTGTATCATCACATTGAACGACAATAAAGATATCTTACCAGCAAATATTATTATAAAACTCACGTTTTTCCTCGAGGATAGTGTCGGACAAATTCTCCGACATCGTAACACGCTACACTAAGGACTAGAGTGTCCTTAGATGACTCTAAGAGATGGATCAAAATCTTCAGCAGCTCATAATTTTTTTCCGTCAACCGCGTAGCATTTTCTCGCCAGAATTTTTCTGACTTGTGAACAGGAGACCATTCTAATCTCCCAGATTTGATTTCCGTGGAATATTCATCAAATGAGCTGAGGTCAACAATGGACTCCATTAGCTTATCGCTAAGAAATGTGATGTCACCCTGAATGTCTTCATCTTCGAATTTTCTTTGTTGCAAGATGTCGAGGTGTTTGAGGACTTTCGACTGAACCATTGCAATGCAATGTTCTTTGCATATCTGATCATCTTCAGGTTTTTCAATCAAGTTTCGGAATACAGCCACAACAATTCTAGTAACTTTCTCCTTCACGCTATCGCTAAGAATGTCTGCTAAGATCGGAATGACGTTACACCTGAAATAAACAAGAACATTGAAATTTCAAATTGCACAACATACTCAGTTTTACGGTAAATACAAAACGTACTTGTTCATTTTCTCAGCTAGTGCAGAGTTGAAAGTCAACACCCAGAGGCAGAAACACAGTTGATATTGAATTTGGAAATTATGACGACCAGACAAGACCGAGACAAGGGTTGAGATTCCATCAACTGCGACGAATGCGTACCGATATTCATCGATTCGCAGCATCATTTGCAGGCACCGAGCAACAGATTGGATATACTCGTTGTCCTATAGAGTTACCAAAAGTAACAATGATTTAATTATCACAACATTTGCGAAAACCATTTAAAAATTGTATAGGTATAAACAACTAACAGGTATTCGAAGCTGATCTTTCAGCCATGTTAGGTAAAAATGTAAATCAGATCCATCCATGAGTTCACGACCCCAACAGCCCATTTTGGCCAAAATTCTTGATGTCATATTCGTGATGAAACCATCCTGACGGTTGAGCATGTTAAGAAAAGGGGCCCAAACCGACTCTTTCTTCTTTCTTGCATATTCTTTGAAAATTTCTACTCGACCCTTGTCCTCCTAAAAATATTTCGACCAGTTGTTTACATTTATAAACCGTATTGTGAACTGAATTAACTTTTGTAACACTACTGACAAGAAGCATTTCATCAATAAGAACAAGGATATAGTAGATAGTCTGGTCTTTAGAGACATGTCCCATCAGATTCAAGAACGTCTTAGCACACTGAGCTCTTTGCTCCTCCAGCAGTTGATCTTTAGCCTTTCCATTAGCTCCATCAAAAGCCACAATGAAGTTGTAATCTTCTTGAGAAATCATTTGACACCTTTAATAGGTAAGTAAAGTATTACATACCTAGAATATATTATTACAATTACAACATTAGCCATTATTTTATTTTACTGCAAATAGGACTGCCAATTGACTCTTTGTGCTCGAACTTCATTCGCTTTCCGTTGAAGAAGGCTCGTTGCTGCCATCAAATCTGACAATAAATGTATATATATTATATATTATAGAAGGTAAAACTTTTATTAGATGGCAAATTTTTAAATCTCCAAAAACCATACTGAATATGGGATTAGTTAGTGATATAAATTTTATGCAGTTTATCTTACCCCCTTTCTCAATATCTTCAGGGATACTGACGGCAAACTTGGCATCTGCGTCACCTCCACTCATTTTGACCTTTTCACTGGAGTGGCACAAATTAATTCTGCAATTTTAAGGCGTGAAACCAGATAGTAATCCCTTGAAAAAATAATCACATAGACAACTATCAATGAGTATGGCTAATGAAAACACAACACACCCTCTAGAGCTGGGCCCACGATCACGTGCTGGGGATGTTCTATGTAGCTGAGGGAATGTCATAGACGGAAGATTGCTCATGTGGTGTTCAGAACTAGTGGTGATATTGGTAGATATTGAGTCATATGAACAATGTACCAAGCCGAGAACCAGATTCAATGTTCCAATCCAGTAGCGGGGTCACAGTTGTGACAGACGACGATGTACTTGTGTTATCCGCATCGCCACCTTCTTCAGTATCTGAATTACTTTGGTTGGTATTCAAATGATTGTAGGAGTGTGAAGCACCCATCCTCGGTAGATAGCCCGCAAGGCATGAAAAAGCTCGAGAGGTGAATCCAATTAGACCTAAGAAAACGCTGCAATCGCTGCAGACCATACAGAAAGTTGTATTGTTGCATACACCGTTCTTACGCCCTTCCCAATTTATAAACAAAAAAATTTTGAAATTATTTTAATTAAGGATATATTGTGTATTGGTAATCGTACTGGCCTCAGAAAATCAACCAAAAATAACTGGTATGGTACCTGGTATCACGATGAACAATGATCAAGATGAGTAATAAATCACTTCATTCATTTCGATCTCAAATGATTTCAACCCTCATGAATACTTTCCATTTACTTCCAAGGCACATCCTTCAGTTCCTTCAATTATAAGGGTTTTTGAAATAGAAAGCACAAAGTTTGGAAAGGCTGATTTCTGAAAACATAAAATCATTTTAATTGATAGTAGAAATTATAAAAATTACAACAGAGGTTTTTGGTATTTCGGCATCGACCACTTGAGTGAATGAAGCTATTTATTCGAATTTAAAAGCGGTTGTTCGATTCCGTCCTGGCGTCCTGTCGCCCGGTCAAATACCCTCGAGTCAGCCCTTTTCCATTAAAAATTCTGTGTATTCGTATTTCTACTACTCCATAACTACTAATACACTGAGGTGACCCTCTTCCCGTTTATGTACATCCCCCCCCCTCTTTTTATAATCAAATAAATGGGGATTTATTATTTATAGAATTAATATTTAAAAGATATAGGACATTGAATCGACTTTCGAGGGCGAGAACAACTTTCATGAACAAAAATGATTTCTCTCCTTGCAATGTAGTCCTAAAAAAATAGTTTGGAATTAATCGGACAGATTACTACTTACCAGTTCTATTGTTACAGACTTTAGCGTACGAGGTAATCTTGATCGTTGTGGTATTTCGTACCCTTTGAGTATCCCTTCTTCTACTTTTCCTGCGTCTGCGTATTGATAATTGAAAGTATGAGCTATGATCATGGTGGCTAGGTTTCAAAAAAACATTTGACCTGAATAAGCTCCAACTTGACCTGTTACTGACTGTACAAACAATACCACAACTCCAATGCATTAGACGATCTTTTTATGGTACAAAAAAACCCCTTCGAAGTTCTTGCCACCGCTCGCGCTCCGGTCCTTGCCCGTCAAACTTCCAGTTTTCAAGCAGAGTTGAGTGAGGGTGTGAATGTGAATCATTGACGGGCAAAATGGCTTGCCCCCAGCCCCCTAGGGGCTTTGGAGGCTCTTAGTCAAAAGGGGGATGGGGGCTTTGGGGACTCTTAGTCAAAAGGGGGATGGGGGCTTTGGGGACTCTTAGTCAATATGGGGATGCCCCCTTTGGGGGCTCCTAGTTTAAAGGGGAAAGGGGGCTTGGGGGATGGGGGTTCTTAGTCAAAAGGGGGATGGGGGCTTTAGGGGCTCTTAATCAAAAGGAGGATGGGGGCTTTGGGGGCACTTAGTCAAAAGGGGAATGGGGGCTTCATAGCTCCTAGTTAAAAGGGGGAAGGGGGCTCTGGCCTCTGGGGGCTCCTAGTCAGAAGGGGGATGGGGACTCTGGGGGTATCATTTTAACGTCCAGGAATAATACGCCAGTTGATTTAATCTGTAAAGTAGCTATGTTTGGAATTATTTATTATCTTGATTATTAATATTGTAAACCTAGAGTGCGAACTTTTTCCATAGCCTAAAATGAGTCTAGATTTACTACACGTTTTGAGAAATTATAGAATCGACAACAAATATTTGTATTATTCTACAAAACCCAAAGTTACAGTTTCGAAATGAAATTAAAGCTAATCTTAAATGATGATCATTCAACAATTCCGAGCCTGGATCTAACGTCTTTAAGTTTTCCTTGCAAGGTATCATAGTACTTCATCCTTCCTATTAAAATTTTAGCATCCTGAATCCTCTCTTTGTCAAAAGCGTCTTCGAGCTTTCTAACATATCAAAACAATAATATTTTAACCCGTCAAACTTTCAACTGATACCCACAATTTAGTAAGGTTACATTGCAAGCTCCTTCAGAGTTTCGTCATTCTTATTGCGAAACTTCATCCAGTCCTTTTCCGATGAAATTTCAACAAGCTGTTCATTGAGATCCATAACCTCTTCTAAAAACTCTGGGTCATTCGTCAACTCTTTCTCCGAATCTCCTTCCGGGTCATCAACCCCATGTAACTTCAACAGGTATCGACCCCTCTCTATAGGGTGGGAAAGGGTCCAAAACGCCTTATTTACTAAGGAGGACAATTCCTGACTCAGCTCTTGCTCATCCTGTCATAGTTAGGAGAAGGTCTTTTAAGTTTTAAGTTTTAAAGTTATAAAGTTTTAAGTTATAAAGAATAACCGGTTTTCCCTGGCCTGGTTGAAACGTTAAACGTTGGAAAAAAGATAAAGCTGGAAATGAGGATTTGGCCTGAATAGGTAAATTCGGTTAAGTTACATTAGTAAAATGCTATTAGAACGTTATCTATTATTGAAATATATTTTAACCTATTGTTAGTAGGCTAGGCTATATGTTAAACTATCAATACCATGTTAACCTAACCAGTATCACATTATTGGAAATAAAATATTGGTCACTTGGTTGGAGTTCAATGGCACTTGCATAAGTTTTGCAATTTGAGAAAGTTCAAGAGAAAATTGGGAAGAGAGTGGCTCAAGTTTTATTTTCTCACAGTCCTACCTTTCCCTTCTGAGTGTACAGATCCGGGTGAAGTTTCTTCTGAAGATATTTAACTCTGGAAGATAAGCTGCCAAGTTCCACCCGGTAAGATTTAGCATGTGCGAGTAATTCATAATAATTCGGTATGTTTGTTCCCCGTAGTTTCTGAAGGCTGTCGCATTTCGAACAGACTAGTAAGGCGTAGGGGGAATTTTTCCCGAGTTCAGTTTCACATTTCCAACAGGTCAAGTTTCTTTGATTAACGCAGACTGCTGTGATTCCGCGATTTCGGTACACAGTCTTACCACGAGTTAAGGATAAGTGGGGGTCGGAAGGATTCCGTAGAGTGAAAGTGTGGTAAGCTTTTGATAGATTCGTAGGGCTATTTCTTATGATAACTTTCGATGCAGAAAGGCTAGTTTTATTGAAAATCAACTTAGAGGTTGATGTCATCTTTAATTTATTTAGTTGTGAAGGTATGAGTGCAGAACAGTAGATGTGTCGAAGAAATTACCGATTAAATTCACCGAATATGATAAGGATTAAGATTTAATTACCGGGTATTTTTTGCTTTGAAGTTCTATGTTGTCTGTACGATATGAGTTTCAGTTTGCCCGGTCCTAACGCTAATTTCTCTGGTTAGATTTTCCTAAGGATGCAGTAAATAGATTATTTTTGTTGCTGGTCTAGGATGAGAGGAATTGATTTATTAATTCGAATTCCGAAGTTTAACAGATTATTTAAAATTTGTGTGGATCTGGATTATGGAAAGGCTGGGGCTGTAGGTATCCAAATGTACATTGAAAGACAGTTCACAGTTAAGAGTAAGGCAATATAGGAAAAGTAATGCATGAAACAGTCTTTTGTACTGAATGTTGAAGGAATTTGATTGAGAAATTCAAGATAGAAGTTTCAGAAGAATTTCTGTCGCCGAAAAAGACGAGAGTGTGGCAGATTATTAACCACGTTGTCAGAAGATCCAGTAAAGGGATTGCTTTGAAGTCCGAGATCAGATATGAGACTGTTTAGTCGAGGATTTATCATCATATTTTGAAAAGCATTTTCTCGAGCCATCATCAAATTATGTTGCCATTCGGTACTTCCTATTTAAAATAAGGATCTACCATTTAATACAATAGTCTTAAGAGAAATGTATTATAATCTGCATAAAATACTTTCTGCATGCAATACATACCTCGGTTCTCGTAAGGAATATAATGGATGAGTACCTTCTCTCCGAAGTTAACGTTCCTTTTCTTCGTCTGGTTTGCGTCTATAGTAATAACAGATAATTTTGAAACAACGAACTAGATAAATATGAATTCATGCATTATGCATCTATAAAAAGCTGTTTTTGATGGAGATTTCAGAGATTTGATTGTGGAAAGCTTTATATGTACAATTGTGTCCCACGGTAGTTTTCTCCCAGCTTTCACCTGCGTCCGCTGCGTTGAAGAATAACTTCTTCCAGCTGTGCTTTCCGAATTGGCCTTTTGATGGGTCTTTCAAAATTGATTTTACTGGAGCCTTAACTGGAGGTGAAAGTGTGTCCCCCATGGCTAGCCAAGAAATTCAAGACAATTCATGTAGTGGTGGACCAAACATAAGCTAATTTACAATGGTCGTCAGTAGTTGTTATAAGATCAGTAGAAGGGCCTTACGGATATTAGACACCAGTCCACTGTAAGAAGGGTCATTGTTGGAAGCTTGTTCCTTTTCCTTTGGCGCTGTTGTGATTCCAGACCGCTGTGATTTTGACTTTTTCTTGACACTTTTATTGGCCTCCACCTTTGATGATCGGGCAGACATGTTCAAAAGCTCAGAAGAATTTTTCTTCTGGGTCTTGTTTCCCCCAATCGTTGCTTTTAAATTCACATTGTTATTGGTGTCAAATGACAACTGCTTCATAGCTATCTGAAGTTTTTCAATGTTTCCTCTACTTAAGGTAGGTTTTTTTTGATAACCCGAAGAAACTCTGCCAGAAGATTGGGAGTTTGGGTCAAAATTTATCCTAGTGGTTTGGCTAAGGGAATTTTTCCGAGCATCATGAGGTATCGGAGAGCCATTCAAGGAGGTATTCCTAGTCTTGGCTTTAATATTTTTCAATTGCAATGAAAGTGAAGGTAAAGAAGCCAAGTACGGAGATATGTATGTCTTCTTAGGCTCGATTTTCGCGTTCATGTCGATCAATGGTAGCTATTCTTGTGGGAATATAATGAAAGTTTTGGATACGTAGATGATTAAACTAAAATCCAAGAATTCATTTCTAAACTGGCTTCGAATGATTAATTCTTGTATCGGAGGAAAAGCAAAAAACCATTTCCATGGCATAATTTTTTTCCCTCATCAGGTTGTAAGAAGTGTCGCGATCGAAACCGTCATGTATTCGAGATTGAACCCTGCTCGAATAGATAGGGAAGATGAGAAGCGGATGCTGCCGTGTCGCTACTTCCTCACTGGTTTTTGTCACAAAGGGAATCGGTGCAAATTTTATCATCCTAATGTACACACCAGAGACCCTGTGATTCGACCTTCAGAAATGCCTGCTGATTTTTCCATCCCACATCATATGCACCAGTACAACCAATTTATTCAATCCCATGGAATCCCTTCTTTGATGGAAATGAGTACTTTGATATTTTAATCAACATTACAGTTCTTCTGAAGACATGTTAAAGTTGTTTTTTTTAATTCCTTTGCACCGTAAATTAGCCGGTACTAGAGCTTCAAGTTCGAGGTCTCGGATTTTCAACACCGCTCAGAACTCACCAATAACGCATGGAGGATCTTGTTCACCCCGAGCCAGCAGTACTGGAATCAAGAATTTCATGAGTCCTCCGTCCCAATCATACGCTGAATATTTGTCTTACTCCCAACAACAACGCAATAATCCAAAAGATCAAGATCATCCCAGCGAGCCTAAAAGAGTCTTGAATGAGGAACCTAAGACTAATAATCAACACACCGTTTTCAATCATATTGATTGGAGTGAGTTTTTGGCCCCAGGAGTTTGTCCCCCACCTCCAACACAAGTTCCGCATCAAGTAACAGCGTAAGGGCTTATCAAATTGGCAATTTAAAATTTTGTCTGTGAAATATAAACTAAAGGGAATTACACTACTTTTTATTCTAGAATTTCTCCAGATCGATTATCGGATTCTGGTATAGGATTATCTATTTGGCAGCCATGTAATATGGAACCTGGTAAAAATGGGAAAACTCTTAAGCCTGTTTTAAAGGTTCATCTCGTCAACAAAGAAGACATTCCACCCGAGGGGTCACAAGTTGGTCTTACAGAGGAAGGAGAAGATCAATCTGTGCCCGTGATCTCTCTAATGCCAAAGAAGTTAAGTGCCAAGGAAGAGCTGCAGCTGAAAGTTAAGCAAATAGCTCAAGAATTGGCGGATGAACCAGGTATATTTATAAATTACGAAATTCAAATATGGGTTTTAATCGGTATTAGTTATAAATAATGAACCTAAATTCTAGTGCAACACGTCCGTTCCTTGGACAGCTTCTTTAGAAACTTCAAGTTCAACGGGTTTGCATCTCCAAACAATCCAGCTACTGTAACCAATCATTCAGATTAAATATAAATCTATGAAAAAAATGCAATGAATTAACGTAAATATATCTTATTGTAATAGGCCATGAGCAAAATTGAAGTAGGTGAACCCGGGGATAAAAACAAAGAAAATCAATTTGAACTTCAATTGGAGAAAGGAAAGGGCGATGAAAGTGTTGAATCTGAAGCTAAGGCCCCACCTGTACGAAATAGCAGTGGTCCTGATGGTTACGATACTCTAGAAAATATTAACAGGGACACTTCGATTCGAAAAGGTGGCTCCCCTCCCATCTAAGTCTGAAGAATTTATTAAGCAATTTGATGTGAGTTCCTAACTTGTTTAATTAACCATTAACACCACCGTATGCAGCATGAGATAATTCTGTTAGTGTTAATGTAAACTATACCATTTAGTCTTCACTGTCGCAAATTCTTCGTTATTATTTTCATTCGGAAATATGGGAACTTGTCATATTTGTACTATTGAATGTTTAATTAAATTGGGTTTTGAGTGTTTAACTACAATTACGATATTACGTTTAATTTTAAAAGGATATTTGGTGACCCCTTAAAAAGAGATCGGTTTTGACACAGAGCTTTCACTTTTGCATCAACGAAGTGGAGAAAGGTGTCAGGTCTTTTCACTAACCATTGAACAGAAAGTTTTAATTCTCAATGGTTGACGCGGGTTGTTGAATCTTCATGCAGTTTCCATGCTTCTGCCTCTCACACTGCTCACAGCACTTACTTTTTGTAATATTTAGATTCAGCTCTTCGTAAATTATACTTTACTTGATCTGACATTAAAATTTTTCTGATTATCAAAACAGGTACTCAGGTACTGTTCAAAATAATTTAACAACATTTATTTCTTCATTGCAATTCTGGGCGCTTACATTTTTTTTAACAATTTGACTGAATTTCAGAATACTCTCCGGTCACCGGTATTGGAAAAATAAATTCAGGATCTTTAATTGTTGAAGAAACATTGTGGGTTGAAAGTTTTTTACTGCAGAACATAATAACTATAAAATCTTTAACTAAGATGGAAGATGGTCTTTTATTCAAGAAGAAGTTAAATTTTAACCAAGGAAGTAACTACTTCAGGCAACGACTTGTCCTCTCACTCTTATCCGCCCGGCCCGTGAAGATAACAGATATTCGTGCAAAATCTGACTTTGCAGTCGGCGTGTTGGATTTTGAAGTATCCTTTATCAAATTGTTGGATAAAATTAGCAACGGTTCAAGGTTTAAGATCAGTGAGACGGGGACAGAAGTAACACTCATCCCAGGAGCCCTTGTCGGAGGAAGTATTAGCCATGTGTGTCATAATTCACGTCCCTTGAGTTACTACCTAGAGCCTCTACTTCTCTTGGCTCCTTTTTGCAAGCAACCACTTCGATTGACCCTTAAAGGACGAATTCAAAATGATAGTGTTGGCTACAATTCGGTTTACAAGTTGAAACACGCAGCCCTGCCTATAATTGAAATTTTCGGCCCAGAAGTTGATATTCAGGTACTTGTTTTATTGGATTGATTTTATCCAACTTATCGTTGAAAAATAATTTCCATTAAACTGAATTTAATTTGTGCTTAGGTGAAATCGAGAAGTTTTGAAGATTCAGAGGTAACTTTTACGTCAACTGTTAAGAAGCAACTGCTTACGCTGCGAAATCAACTCAATCAAGAAAGTGGTAAGGTGAAAAAGGTCCGAGGATTAGCTTATGGATTTAGAGTTTCGCCACAAATGTTGAATAGAATTATCACAGCCTCAAAAGGAGTCTTTCTACCATTCATAAATGATGTATTCATTACTAATGATCCAGTTAAGCATTCCAAGGCCAAAATGCCAGGTTATGGAATCGTTCTGTATGCTGAAACTACGAAATCAATTACATACGCTGCAGATGGGTTCATTGGGAGGGAAGATATTGAAAAAAGGAATGAATCAGACCAGCTTCCTGTATTGTCTACAAGGGACTTGGATACGGTGGAAACAGGGAAAAAGCGACCCTTTGAAATCTTTCCTGACGATGATCCAGAGGTTGAAGAAAATGGATCGAAAAGCAAAAGGCTACGAACTTCTGAACTGATCCATGGAGAAGGGTCTGAGAATCCAGGGGCGCATAGCAAATCGGGATTTGTCACGAGTCCAGAAGAACTAGGAATCGCTGTAGCTAGACAACTCCTTCGGGAAATTTCCACCCAATCTCGAGTTGATTCCGTTTTCCAGTGGTTAGTTCTTGGATTTATGACTCTAGGTCCTAAAGATGTTACCTCAGTTGTAATGGGACCGCTAACTCCTTATACCATCCAGTTTTTACGAGAGTTGAAAACTTTTTTTGGAGTGACATTCAAAGTAGAAGATTTCAAAGATGGAATTCTAGAAGAAGATGAACAGGATTTTGATGATAATTCCAACAAATTGAAGTTGTACAAGCTTAGCTGTTTAGGGACGGGATATATCAATTTAAATAAGACTATGGTTTAACTTTCGTTCATTTCAAAATAAAATAATTCCAATAAATATGGCATTGTTTATAAAGTTTATTGCTTTGAATCTGAAATTTTACCACATTTTGTTTCCACTATATCTAATTTTGTTTAAATGTGCATTCATAGAAAATTCTTTTAGTTTTTAGGTTCTTATACTACAGCGATAGTAACAATATTTGTGTTTAAAAATATTTATGAATACGTAAGACAATTGAGGCTAACAAACAAACTTGTATAAAAATAGAACAAACTTATATCCTCGAAAAATAAATTTACTTACAGTATTAGTAGATTAAACTCGAAACGAAAGATATCACTTACCAGTATACCCAGAATACCTGCCTGCTCACTAAACAAAAGCTCCATTTCATACCAACGGGTTAGACGACTAGGAATAGGAAATAGTAAAAAGTTCCTATCATATGAAAAATTAAAATCTAACTCTTATCTATTATTATAATTTATTAATTATTTATTTCCGGATATAATGAGCCATTGCATCTAATAATGATTTTTAGAGCAATCATTATCAATCTTGATAATTGTAGTTGTGAGGTTGTTACCATATTACATGAGCAGTATAAATTACAACTATATATTTTTGCATTCTCTTGCATTTACTCTGTGCTAAAACCAGTTTGAATCTTTGGGATTGTAGTTACTTTAAAACTTTAGTGATAGCAATAGTTGACTCGAGGCAAAGTCAAAGACATAGGTCTTCGTCCAATGTGCATATGCATAACACGTTATACATATGCTTCGTCTTCATGGAAGATTTTGCACACTAAAAAAAAGCTATTAAACAATTCTAGCCGAATCCCCCACAGAGCCATCACCATATGTTCATTTATACAGGTAAACTAACTTGGTACCGGGGATGGTTGAAGGGGGTTGGGGGGTGCTTTTACAGATAGTTTATAGATACTTGAAGATGGGAAAGCTATTCTGCAAAGATCAAGTCAAGAAAGATACCTTTGAATCTTACTGGGTGGAGAATACGCAAATTGAATTACCGTCTTCCAGCCTGGACGACTTCCATTCAGTTAGGCAGTATTGTTTTTACAATTAAATTGATATCATGTTTGGAATTTAGTTAAGTTACCTAGATTTTTTTTTGGACCCTTCGGTTAAAGCTTCCGCGGATAACACGGCGTTTCCCGATTTTTCCCTCTCCCCAATTCGGAGAATAAGTTAAAATTGTGACAGTCGTTTTTAAACAAAAATTAACTTACTCTTTTACACAATCGAAATGGAAATGTTGAGTCTATACTAACTATAAGAAAACCTTAGTTAATGCCTTTAAGAGGTGTTTGTGAACTTCAACTACAAAACTACAACTGTGTTTGGATTTTGGAATCAGTATGAGAACTTCATAATTCCGTGTACGAACGTGAGAAAACATTTTGATTTTGATATGTATAAATCTTTATGAAAAATGTAATTGAAATCCTGTATTATTGATAATGTCCAATTAATACGTTCGTTCTAAAATATTGAGTGTTCTAATGTGTTATCGGTCAACCCTAATTTGTATCTGATTTTTTTATGGATACAATGTTTACTTGTGAAAGGTTATATTTTAAATACGTAACATGAGCGTGAGATATGAGTGTAGGATTGAAAGATTTTTTTAAATGAACATACATAGATCGGAACTCGTAAGATTTGTGAACTTTCGAATTTGGATTTTTTAATTTTAAAAATTAGATTGCAGGGGTCACAAACTTGTATAGAAATGGAGAAAGGAATTTGCGAAAGTAATGAACAATACATAGCGATGACTTCATTGAAATAAGTGCATCATTTTTAATTATACGACAATTAAAATTTAAATTCAGCAATTCTTATGTCCTTCATCAACGCTATTTTGAGTTTTTGCTATCACTAACAGATGACAGATTGAACATTGAATTTAAATATCAACACAAAGTTCAAATTTTAAATTCGTAAATAAAAGTCATGGTACAAAAAGAAAATACACAAATAACATCAAGAGTGCTACAACCTCATCAGTGGTCGTTCCTATTTGTTAGAAGGAAGTTTAACGCTACAACAAAATGTATAATCATCCTTTGCAACTTTTATGATTAGATATGGTCATCATTTAATTTGTCAACACGTTGTATTATCTACCGAAACGGAATATGGAGATCATAATGTCACAACATGATGAAATTCTATTTAAAGAAAGAATATTCCATCAGGCTGAATGTAGTAAATGACTCGGCCAAAAGTAGCAAAAAATAAATAGGTTTCTTTATTATCCATATTCATTGAATATGAGGAGATGATGATGTGAGCTGAAAGTGTAAGTGATGAGATGTTCAGTTTGACAAGATATAGTTTTAATGCATATTTTAGTAGCGATATCTTTTGATTGCTCTCATTCAATCGGCAGAGTATCAAAAAGTAAACAAACAAGAAAATTAAATCATGTGCATTAATTCAAATCCCTCATACTTCCAAACAGATTGAGTAAATCTCCATTGGCTGAAGTATTGATCGTGCCATCACATAATGGGCTAAAAGTTACTGACTTCCTTCCTCCTTCTTTCAGATTAAATAATCTATGCACGAGTTACGCAATAGAAGATCTTTATGGTATAGAAAAACAACGTACTGGAATGTATCGAGTCATTAATTTAGTATCAATTAAGTAGGATCCAAACATCTCTCGATACAGATTCGTAATCCCAATGAATATAGAAATAAAAATCTGTGTTGGTGATGTTACGAGCTGTATTACTTAAGATTAGTTCCTTTGAAACTTTCTTAGTAGGAAGCCCCAAGTGCCAGCAAGTGGGAAATGAACATAATAAGGAAATTAAATGGCAACTGGCAGTGTGACCCAGTACAGATACATGATACATGATAGTTTACTAGCTTTGAATGCATGTAGACAAAAGTTATAACTAGTTACAATCAGTTCTATCTGTAGAGATGGTATAGGATACTAAATGTATTATTTTGGTTTGCCAAAAGAAGTTGGTCGGTATAATCTGCTTACAAAATTAAACGATCACGTCAGGATTCCACTTGACTTACAAACCAAAAAACAAAGGGATAATTTTATGCTACATTCATAAGACCTTGGTAAACCTAGGTAAATGCAGGTTTGCCATTTAATAGTAAATTGTTTTAAAGGTTTATGGGTGCGTGGGCCGTAACTTTTTAGTTAGTTAGTTTTGTAAAATGACATGAGTCCGAGTCTTCTGAACAGATATGTAAAGCTTTTTTTACATACAAGAATAAAGGTAATAAGGCGCGGGTGGGTTGATGGTGTTGGTTACATGCTATATTTTGTTGCAGGGTGTGATGATGTCATCCCATGCTGTACAATAGAAATGGTGTGACTATATATGTGTATCAAGAGATGTGAAGGAAGGGTTACGTAGCAGTAGTTTTCCTTCTAGTATATATACGATAGATGCTTAGCCTATGTACAGCAAGTAAAATAAACAAGAAGTAGAGTCATCGGATCAGATGATGATGATGTACCCAGCCGAACACTTGTCTTTTCATTTGAGAAGTGACTTTTAGGGAATGTGGGCCTGTGGGTTCGGAAACTATAGAGTAATAAATAAATATTGGAATCAGCTCTAAACAAGTGAGTAATTATCTTGAATATCCAACCAAATTGCCCAAAACTAGATACTTCCTCCTTTGTACGAGAATAGGGGAAACCCCCTGTGGAATTTTTTAAATCCACTTCATAGCAGGGGATATTCTATACGCAAGTGTTGTTAAATATTGTTGGGGATCGTATTCATATTAAAAAAAGAATAAACATTGAGATGAGATAATAAATAGAAGGCTGAAAGTACACAGTTGAATATGACTTGTATTAGTCGTATTGGGTACAGTTTCAATGTCAAATTGTACGTCTCTCTGAAAATGTTAAAAATAATTCTCTCTCCTTAAATC
This sequence comes from Agrenia bidenticulata, assembly GCA_034694785.1. Lineage (NCBI taxonomy): Eukaryota > Metazoa > Arthropoda > Collembola > Entomobryomorpha > Isotomidae > Agrenia > Agrenia bidenticulata. The sequence continues at coordinate 83,432 of JAQFYM010000265.1, forward strand.
TTTTACATATTATTAAGGAACTACTAAAAGTAAAATTTAAATAGGAAGTTGAGGTGTGAGTTTGTCTGCTCTAAAACCAATTAAATTTTAACCAGATTTTTTTTTTAAACTGTACTGAATTCCAGACTACGAAACGGGACAACGGGGCCAAACTTAGCTGCTAGATGCAAGTAATCGAGAGGACAAGACTTGAAAACACTTGTGGTTGTGTTGTGGTGTCATTCTGTCAACGGTCGTCAGCTAAATTAATAAGTTGGATTGAGTTTTAAAATTTCAGGATGGGAAACAAGGGGGAATTTTTGCTCAGCCAGTACACTGGCTCCAAATCCCTTAACTTTCTTTGTGCCCTCACGTCCATGTCCATTGACCAGGTTTGTCACAAATACTTAAATAATTACAAATAGGATTAACCTTAATGAACATATAAATTAGAATATAAAAGACAGTAAAAAAATGAGAGAAGGGCTAATTAATAAAAAATGTCAGGAATTGTTTCTCTAATGTCAAGAATTGTTTCTCTAAAGTCAAGAATCGTTTCTCTGATGTCAATAATTTTTTCTCTGATAGAGAACGTAAAACTAGGAGTGCATGTGGTGTACTGTAAGTGTAAGCTTTACAGATGGGTTGAATGCACTTTGTTGGCCCGGAAGTTAGAAAAGTTTGTTATGAATATTTAGTAGGAATAGGAAACATTACTATTAGCTGTAAATGTTTTATCCTACAACAGGCTAACATCTATACCATGTAATGAAACTATTGATGATCCAAATAATCATTAAAATATGCAATTTTTTGTTGATGAACTTATGACAGTCTACTTTAATATTTTAATTGTTCATCTTTTATTCAACCAATTTAGACCAACTAGATTCCTACGACTACGAATATTTCCATCTTGATATTATTTTGAAACGCCAGTAGGGTTAGAAATTAGAACTTTTGATTTGTTGATTACTTTTTACTAGTTCATTTTTAGTACATTTGCCCGGTAAAATTAGGTAAATCATTAATTGCGGTTTTTGAATTCAATTTACTTTGCTGAGTTAATTAAGTTGCATTTTGCATTTCCTCGTTTTCATTGTTTCCACAATATAGTATCAGCTATTTCGTTTTGTTGGAATATTACATTTAGATAGGAAATAGTAAATACAGCTTGCCTAGGTTTAAATATGTTTTTTTCACCATGTTGTATTATATATTTTGTATCATCTGTACAAGTCAAAGGATTAAGATAAAACTATTTATCTGACCATTTTTGAATCGCATAGATTTTGTATCTCCGAATTCATTTTATTAACTAAGTTGAAGCTTGGAATATAATAGTTTTGTTAATTTTTCTTTCACAAACTAATAGGTTGCTGATAAGGAACAATTACGTCACGGATATTTGTAGAATTTTATAGATTTAGAATGTAAATAATGAATACGGAGGTGACTGCCAAGGAATAAGTAGATAAATAAACCTTGGATTCAGTTGTATACATCACGATGCACATGTATGGTGTTTAGTTGCATTCATTTTTATAATGAGTGAATTTTTTTTGGTTACAGGTGAACTTCATCGCTTGCCAAATTTTCGCCTTACTCCTAAGTTTCGCATTGAAGAAATGGGTGAAGGATCCATTTCACAAATTAGTATACTGTCTCGTTTCCGGAGTTGCAATTTGTTACTTCTGCTTCGGAACGCAAATTTTTCATGTTATTACGGCAGCTGGAATTAGCTACCTTGCCATCCGGACAAATAAATCTAGATACATGCCATGGTAAGGAGAAATCAAATCTATTGGTTCTTGGTTCACATTAATGCTATTTATAGATGTATGAGAAAAAATGTCAATAATGTTCTTATTCCATAGGCTTGTGTTTGTACTTACCATGGGATATCTTTCCTGGCTGCACTTGAAAAGACAGTTTTTCGAGTTTGCAAATGGGTATTCTCTAGATATTACTGGTGAGTCGTTAAATGAGATATAGAGTTCAATCATGCGTCAATTAGTGGTTTGAAATGTTTACCAGAGCCCGATGAATACATGCATCATCAAATGAATCATTGTATTCTCCATACTTTACTCATTAAAATTTTATTTTATCATTGCCAATTCCAAAAAGTATTCCCTAACCGCTTCAACGGAAGTGAGATACGATTGTCTAATTTCCTGTCTTTTGTAATTATTTAACTTGTACTACGTTTCAATTTTACATGCTAGAATTTCATTTTTGGAAGGGGCTCATTTTTTTCGTTGACATAGACTCGGGGATGATATTTACTATAAATGTATTCTTCTGCAAACGAACGGATGACGGGAGCTGGTGTGTTTCAACGTAAAGAAAACTACCAGATCTAGATTACGCATCCAATAATCCTCAATGATTCAAAATGATTAATTTTAAATTTAGGAAATGAATGATGAATATAATCCCAAGTTAATTGTTCTCGTAGGTCCACTTATGGTTTTGACTCAGAAAATGACGTCCCTAGCATTTTCAGTTGGCGATGGACGAGAGCAGAAGAAGGCCGATGATCAGAATAAAGAATCTGGACTCACTGAGCTTCAGAAAAGATATGCTGTGAGGTTGGATTTAATATCAAAAATGCAAATATTCTCTGTATTCTGAATTTAATTGATTTGCTTGTAAATTTTTAGTGAAGCTCCTGGCCTGTTGGAGTTCTGGAGTTTTATATTTCAGTTCCAGTCGATGCTAGCAGGTCCACTAGTATTTTTCGGGGACTTCCGGGAGTTTATTTTTACGAATGATTCACCTAATCCGCTGGGAGTGGTTTTACGAAAACTATCAGCAAGCATCCTTTTTGCGTTTCTGTACATTAAAGTTGCACCCCACTTTCACATTGACATCCTTTTAGGTATTCAAACTTTACCAACTAAGATTTACCGTTTCAATCGAAAACTGAAATCATAACACGGGATATGAAAATATTCAATTTTACAGAGCCTAGCTTTTTGAAAACTACCTCAATTTTCTACAAATTATATTTCATTACTTTGGCTACTACACTTGAGAGGACCAAGTA